>ML294017.1:37458-82697 GCA_005239495.1 Nicotiana undulata
TACTCGTCACCTCACCTATGCAATGAACATGATAATCACTTAGCACATAGCAAATAATACCTATTCCCTCACCAAAGTTAGGCAAGACACTTACCTCGGTCCAAAGTATAGCAATCAACCCTCTAAGACCGTCTTTACTTTATAATCCGACTCCGAAACAACGATATCTAGACATAATTAATTCAATAATATCAATAAAAACTCAATAACACAATCCATAGCCTAGATATTCAATTTCTAGCATTCTTCCAAAATTACCGAAATTCGATCCCGGGCCCGCTTGGTCCAAACACGAGGTTCGGACCAAAACCTGATCACCCATACCCCCACGAGTTAGAATATATGATTTGTTTTAAGATCCGACCCCAAATTGAGGTTGAATCACCCAAAATCCCATAAGCCCTAACTCTTCCCAAAACCCTTAATTTCTACTTGATTTTAGGATTTTAGGCCTAGGTCTTAGTGATTATGGAAGAAAGTTGAAGGAATTGGTGTTAGAATCGATTACCTCCGAGGTTGTACTGATGGAACTCTTCAAAAATGGCTAAGGGGCTGTGGAGAAGAAGAGGTTTGAGAGGAAGTGGGTTAAATCCCGTAATGTTTCTGTTTTGGACTTAAGGAGAAAAAATCACTGGACGAATATCGCACATGCGGAAGGAAGGCTCGCACCTGCGGTATCGCAGGTGCGGAAAAATGGTTGCACCTGCGGACTTGGGTCAGGCCCAGAAGGGGCCGCACCTGCGGCGCCTGGGTCGCGCCTGCGAGGGGGACCACACCTGCGGACTTGGTACGCCTGCGGTCTCGCACCTGTGGCTCTAGGCTCGCAGGTGCAGACACATCAGAAGACGGTGCATCAGCAGTGATTTTCCTAAATTTAACACTTCGAACACCTACCCGAATCACACCCGAGCCCTCGGGGCTCAAAACCAAAAACACATACAACTCCCAAAACATCCCACAGACTTATTCAAGCTTTTAAATCACCAAAATATTATCAAAATCAACGAATTAAACCTCAAAACTCATAGAAATTTCTCAAAACTTCATAAAGCTTAATTTTACCGATTTTGATCCGAAACACGTCATTCCAAGTCCGTTTTACACCAAACTTCACAGATAAGTCACATAACATATAATAAACCTGTTCCGGGCTCTAGAACCATAATACGGGCCCGGTAACACGGTTTTCACATAATTATTCATTTCCAAAATCCTTTATCATTTTCAGGAAACAATTTTCTTTCAAAATTCATTTCTCGGGCTTGGGACCTCGGAATTCGATTCCAGGCATACGCCCAAGTCCCATATTTTCCTACGGTCCCTCTTGGACCGTTAAATCACGGGTCCGGGTCTGTTTACCGATAATGTTGACCAAAGTCAACTTTATTCAATTATTCAATTCAAAAATTCCATTTTTATCAAATTTTCACATATAAGCTTCCCGACTACATGCCCAGGATGCGCACGCATATCGAGGTGAGATTAACAGAGGCTTTCGGGGCCTCAAAACACAAATTTAGCTGGAATTACTTAGGACGGCCTTTTGGGTCATCACAGTGGAATTGTTGAGCTTCCGATAGTTCATGCATACTCTCCATCCGGTGACCGTCCGTGTGGGGTTAAGCTCATTCTTTTCATTGTGAATCACCGTTATGCCTCCCTTATTTGGTACACATTGTACCGGACTCACCCATGGACTATCCGCAATGGGGTAGACAACCCCGGCATCCAACCATTTGATTATTTCTTTCTTGACCACTTCTTGCATTGAAGGATTTAATCTCTTTTGATGTTCCACACTTGGCTTGCTCCCTTCTTCCAATTGAATTTTGTGCTCACATATCCCGGCGGGGATTCCTCGGATGTCTGTTATTGTCCACCCAAGTGCTTATCGGTGCTCCCGCAAGACATTCAACAATTCCTCAACCTGCACATCATTCAACAAAGAAGAAACGATTACCGGTAGAGTGTTATTAGAGCCGAGAAATTTATACCTTAAGTGTGATAGAAGTGGTTTGAGCTCAAGTTGTGGTGGATCAATGATTGAAGTTTTTGCGGGAGGATTAGCTCGATTCTCTAAGTCAAGAGAAAGTTTCTTTGGTGCATATGTGTAGGACCCACGTCCTTCCAATGCGTTCACTATTTCAACATAGCCCTCAATGTCTTCACCATCAAAGTTCACCATGATGTCCGCCAAAGCCTCGCTGAGGCATCCTTCTTCCATCTTCATCTCAATAGCATCTTCAACCTCATCAACTACATCAATGACCGAGATTCCTTTGTAAGCACTTGGCAATTTCAAACCTTTTCTAGCTTGGAAGGTGACTTCCTCATCATTCACTCGGAACTTGATTTCATGTCGTTTCAAGTCCATTAAAGCTCTTCCTATCAAAAGGAATGGTCTTCCTAAAATGATAGGAATCTCCTTGTATACCGCACAATCCAAGATAACAAAATCGTCCGGGAGAAGGAACTTCCCCACCTTTACCAAGACATCATCAATAATGCCCACGGGTTTCTTAATTAATCGATCGGCCATTTGCAATCTCATGCTAGTAGGTCTTGACAACCCCAATCCCGCTTGCTTGAAGATAGCAAGAGGCATCAAATTTATGCTAGCCCTGTTATCACAAAGTGCTCTAGCAAAGTCTCTCAACCCGATGGTGCATGGGATAGTGAATGCTCCCATGTCTCCCTTTTTTTCAACGGTGGTTGTAGTAATTATCGAACTTACCCGATGAGTCAAGTTCACCACTTCATTCTTTGTAGTCCTATTCTTGGTCATCAAATCTTTCAAGTATTTGGCAAACCCCGGCATTTCTTGGAAAGCCTCCAAGAATGGGATGTTTACCCACAATTGTTTCAAGATGTCATAGAACTTTTCAAACTTGCCATCGTCCACCCTTCGTGCAAGCCTTTGAGGGAATGGAGGAGTAGGTCGAGGAATTGGTGGAGGAGCTTTTGGGGTCTCCTTCACTTTTTCCTTACCCTCTCCCTTCTTTGCTTCTTGGATCTTTACCTCATGGGAGGGCTTCTCAATTTCAACAACACATGGCAACTTAACTTGTGTTGCCACTTCTTGATCAAGATTTTCTACATCAACCACTTGCTCACTTTCATCTTGGAGCACCTTACCGCTTCTAGTTGTGATGGACATGCAATGAGAAGATGGTCCACTTGCACCACCTTTTGGGTTGACCATCGTGTCACTAGGAAGAGATCCTTTTAGCTTGGGATTTTGTTCTCTTGATAGATGTCTCATTTGCATCTCAAGTTTTTGAATGGAGGCGGTGTGTGATCCCACTACCTCGGACGTGTTTTTCATTGTCGCATCACTTCGCTCTTGATTTTGCAAGATTCTCTCAAGCATCCCCTCCATTTTGGACTCATTCGAAGGTCTCTCCTTGTATTGTGAGGAGTTGGAATATTTCCCTCTTGGTGGAACATAAGGGTTGGAACTTCGATTGGCATAATTTTTGTTGTTGTTCCAATTTCCTTGACTCGCGCCGCCTTGATCATTTCGCCAATTTTTATGGCCTTGCCCTTGCGGGTTTGGCCTCTATTGGTTTTGTTGGCGGAAACCACCTTGAGAATTGTGAATATAATTGTCTTCTTCAAACTCTTGGATCCCCATTGGTTGCACATCTTCCACCACATTTACCTTTTTTGTTTGACTCTCCGTGAACATTTTTGTCAACACGCCGATGTTAGTGGCAAGACCGGAAATCAATTGGTCTCTCTCGTGATTGTCTTTGATCATGTTGGTAAGAGAGGGAGTACCATAAGAAATTCCACCGCTAGTATCTTCCGAATGCCATGCTTGATTATGCTTTGCTATCTTGTCTAGAATTTGAGTAATCCTAGGGAATGACTTGTCCATGAAGGACCCATATGCGGCATTTTTAGCAATGGACTAGGATAGTGGGTCCAAACCCATATAGAATTTCTCCATTAAAATATGGTCTGGGAACCCATGATTTGGTGATCTCACTAGGTATATCTTGAACCGGTCCCATGCCTCGTGTAAGTGCTCCCCAGGCCGTTGCTTGAAGAAAAATATTTTATCTCTGTGCTCTGACTTTTTGCTTTGTGGGAACCATTTTGCTAAGAAGGCACAGACAAGCTCGGGCCATGATGTGATAGAGTGAGGAGGTAAGTTTTGAAGCCATTTTTTATATTCTCCCGCCAACGAGTATTTGAATACCCGCAACCTCAATGCATCATCCGTCACATTGTTTTGCTTGTGCATGGCACATACACCCAAGAAGTTCCTTAGGTGTTGTGTTGGGTCATCATCCGTTGAGTTATGGAACAATCCTTCCGCCTTTAGAATTCAAATCAATCCATGATCTACTTTGAATGTAGAGGCATCAACCAGCGGAGGAAGGATAGCATTGGAGTCGTCAATATATTCTTCGATGTCGGCAAAACGGTTCTCCTCTTCATCATAATGAACATTGGCCATTTTTACCTAGTACACCAAACAAAACAAGCAATGTGTGATGGAATAGAAGAAGATATAAAGTAAAGTACACACTATCTAGTAATTTCAAAATCGTATTCCCCGGCAACGGCGCCAAAATTTGATACGCTCAAATTACACCTTAAAATGGTGTAAAGCGATTGAAGTCAAATATAGTAACCCAACAAGGTTGGGGTCGAATCCCACAGGAAATAGGCGTGAAAAGTTTACTTGGGTAGTGTGAATCTTAACTCAAATCGTATTTCTATTCCGTTAATGTAACAAGAATACGGGAATTGATGTATGATAATTTGATTGAAATAGTGACAAGTATAATTAATTAAAGTTGTAATTAATGTGATTAACTAAACCAAGGTTGTGTCCCCTTCAATGAAGTGTAATACTAATAGGTATTAATATGATATATTTCTAATGGAAGGTCCTTTAGATATGCAAATAATTTCTAAATGACTACCCAATATTTCCCAATAGTTGGGCAGCATTTCCTCTTTATGATTTTCCCAAATATAAAAGAGTTGCAATGAAGAGTAATCAACTAATGCCAAATAAAACCCACTTATTCCAGCGATTCTATTAAATAAGGTTTAAAGTCTTGAGTCTTTGATATTTACTCCTACCAATTCTAACTCACTTTTCCAAGTAAAGGAAGAATTTAATGGCACTTGTTAATTTTGCACCCACCAACAATCAATGAAGAATGAGAAGTAAATAAATATCAACCAACCATTATATATATATATATATATATATATATATATATTCAATGTTAAATACCTAATAACATAACACTCATTTAGGGTCCACAGCCTTAGTATTTAAAGCTAGCTACTCATGCTTAAAGAGAAAAAGATGAGAATAATAAATGTCATAAAAGCTTACATAATACAAGAATCTTCACTTCTAAAGCTTCCAAATGAGAGGAATATTCAAAGAGTGTATTGTATCTCAAAAACCAGACAAGGATGAACCATAAAATCCCAATAAAATTTATTTATAGTGGGCTAGAATTCATGGTCAAAAACGAACAAAAATACCCTTACAGGTCAACTATGCGACTGCATAATCTTCTTTGGATTAGAGGTACTAGCAACACCACCTCTACCGCTTCTTATGGTCACCGCCATAGCGTGGCCCGTAATTTTCCCACCCTTCGGGATTACTACCGTATCACTTGGTAGTGCCCCATTAGGGAGAGTATTCAATCCTTGAGAAATTTGACCCATTTGTACTTCCAATTTGCAGATAAAAGTGTTGTGGGAGGATATTTAGGCATCGGAGTTGGCATTTGTTTCCATCATTTGCTTGAACATACTCTCTATCCGTCCCATCTCATTTTTTGAAGAACTTTGCCCTTGTGACGAATATGGAGGTGGGTTGTTGATACATCGGGGGCCTTATAAATCCCGAACCCCAGTTTCCTTGATTATTGTTGTTCCAACCCCCTTGGTTTCCATTGCCTCCCCAATTACTATTATTGTTGCCACCCCAATTGCCTTGGTCATTTCCTTGATTCCTCCAGTTTTGATTGTTGTTACCCCAATTGTTACTATTCCAATTCCCTTGGCCTTGGTTGCCCCAATTTTGATTGTTTCCCTGTGATATCCACTATTGATTTGGAGCATTGCTCCGTTGACCTTGGTAATTATTGGCATATAAAATCTCTTCACTCTGATCATCATAAGAATCCTCTTGATTGAACCACTACCACTTTGCTCAAATTGATCTTGATTGTTTTGCACTTGTTGACCTCGCTGTCTTCTCTTGTTGACCATCATGTTTACCCCTTCCATGGCAATTACTTGCTTTGGCCCCTGAACCTGCTAAAGTCGAGCCTTTGCTAACTGATTCATAGTAGTTGTCAACTTTGTTATGGCATGTCCGTGATCATGAAGTTCCTTGTGAAGGTGGATAACATTAGGGTCACCCTGAGGAACGTTAACCGACTTTGCCAAGTTAAGGAGGTGTCCGCCATCTCATCTTATATTTCGCATGCTTCTGAATATGGCATGTTCATGAAGTTACCCCCTGCGCGAGTTGATTTACCACACACTGGTTAGTTGTGGTGATACCCCTATAAAATGTTTGTCGGATTATTGCTTCAGTCATATCGTTGTTGGGCATTCTTTGACCATTGTCCGGTATCATTCCCAAATTTCATGTAAAGGTTCATTTGGCTCTTGTTTTAAACCTAAGATCTCATCCCTCAATTTCGCCATATGTCCCGGAGAGAAAAACTTTGCTATGAACTTCTTAGCCAAATCATCCCAAGTGGTGATGGAATGGTTGGGTAGCCTCTCAAGCCAATCCATAGGCTTCCCTCTAAGTGAAAATGGGATAAGCCTCAATCTCAAAGCGTCCTCAGATACATTCGTCTGCTTGCTCCCCAACATGTGTCTACAAAACCTTTGAGATGCTTATATGCATTCTGATGTGGAGCTCCGGTGAAGAAACCCCTTTGTTCCAATAGCGTAAGCATGACATTGGTTATTTGAAAATTGCCCGCCCGAATCCGGGGCGGGATAATTGCACTTGTGTAGCCTTCATTGATTAACACCTGGTGTGCTGCCCTTGGAGGAGGTGGGGGAGGGTTTGGCACATTGTCATGAGGCGGGAGGCCTCTTCTTTGTACTTGAGGTTCTAGATTAACCTCATCCACTTCATTTTCATCTACCTCCTCCCCTTGAGGAATATGTCTGAAGGCCTCGTTAAGAGACATTTGGTACCTAAAAGCAATTGACACACAAAATTAGAAAAGCGGAAGGAAACAAAACACACAAATAGTTAGATATATAGCTAAGACCATCTAACTCCTCGGCAACGGTGCCAAAAATTGATCGGTTCCAAGCCTGCACGACTATTGAGTAGCGAGGATGGTCGATGCAGTTTTACCCAACAAGGTCGGGATCGATTTCCACAGGGAGTTAATTGATTTGAAATTCGGTATTTATCTAAATCTATATGTGTGTTTTGTTCCTAATTGCACTTCCACACATATTGGTTTTGATTCTACTTCTAATTCTTTTCTATTGTAGGCAAAGATTAAAGCTAAGTACAATATTTTTTATGTTGGTTTTCAAGTGTTTAAAAGGACTAGGGTAGTGACTAGGGGTGGGCATCGGTCGGTTCGGTTCGGTTATGAATATTATCGGTTTAGCATATCGTTTATCGGGTTACAAATATGATAAATCGATAACCAAACCGATAAGATATTAGTTATCGATTATCGGTTAATCGTTTATCGATCATTATCGGTTCGGTTATCGGTTTACTCGATAAGATAACTCAATCTAGAGTTAAGGAAAAAAGAGAAGACAATTCAGTTTGACAAGATAACTCATTCTGCGTTCTAGCCACAACTAATATTTGAAGCAAGCTTCATTTTGACAAATGCATGATCTGTGCAATCTCAAAAATTGATACTACAACTCCACAAGCATTCCATCTCCAATTCACTAGAAATATTAGTTATCAGGAACATAAATTAAAATTTTTTGGTTTCCTGCCAAACCATAACCAAGATATCAATGTCATTTTCCAGAGTCCAATTGTAGCAAGAGCAATAAGTAGTACTAGTAAGAGTACTAGCAATAAGAGTACTAGTAAGAGTACTAGTAATAAGAGTACTAGTAATTCAACAGTTGTCCAAACACAACTGAAATAGTGTTAATTCTTCAACAACAGTTGTCTAAATACATTAATAACAATACAAAGTTGTAGCAATTTCACCTTAAAATTAACAAGTACAAACATAGTACTAAAACATGAGCACAAAATAAAGAAATCAAAAATAATCAAAAAGCCTATATTTTTATTATCGAACTCTGTTGTAAAACTCAAAAGCAAAAACAAATATTTTTCCTAACAAGGAAGTAATTTTGGAATACAAGCTTACGCTAAGATTCTAAAAATGTGGTTGTACTTTGAATTTTGAAGAATAACTGTATAAGAATTGAATCAGAGTCTAAAGAGTGTGAACAGTGAAACTTCAATCTTGAATGCGACTGAGAAAATTGGGAGAAAAAGAGAGAATAAAGCCCTAGATGTATTTATATACTTATGGGTAAAATGCTAATTTTATTAAATCTTATTGGGTTATCGGTTAACCCGTTAAGAAATTGGGCAAACAGTGGCCCGAGCCGATAACCCGATAGTGAAACAATATAAAACCATTAACCCAATAACCCGATAACGATACCCCGATAAGCTTTTATCGGTTCGGGCTATCGGTTATACCCGATATATGCCCAGCCCTAGTAGTGACTTACGTCTAGGTGGATATCTAACGGGTAGCAAGAATCTAGAGCAAGCTTGATTAATTTGGGGTTATAACATAACTATCACTCCCGAGTACTCACTCTATACCTCTCGGTATTTTAAGTGATTTTTCCCAATTTGGCTTTCTCAAGTCCAAATGGGTATTCATGTAATCCAACTGATATTACCTCAAGTCGGGTATTACTATCTCTAGGTTTAACCCTTTAATTGGGGCTATCAATTTCTTGAGTTCACCCCAATTCCTTGTTAGCCTAGTTTTCCTAGACTTACTCCATCATTCTCAAGAAGAGACTAAGTCATAAAGGCATGAATCAGTATTTGCAACCACTAATTCCACAATTCTAGCAAGAACTAGGCTAAATATCACTAACCCATAAAAGTCCAAGCCCTAAAATTCAATACCCATTAAATACCCACACTAGGGTTGGGTCACAACCCTAGATATGGGTCTAGTTACTCATGGAAATAGCAGAAATCAAAGATAAAAAGGAGATAAAATGCATAATACTAGATTAAAAGATGAAAATCTAATGTTATGAGGTAAATCTTGTACAAAATTACCCAAAAGGGAAGTTCCAGCCCTCTCACGTGCTCAGCAAAAACATAACATAACCTAAAAATGATGAAAAGTTGAATTTATACAAAGCTAAAATTTTCGGACAAAAATACCCCTGCGGAGGTTCCGCGGCCGCGTAATTTTGACTGCGTCCACACTCTTGCTTTCGCGACTGCATAATTCTGATCGCGGTTCGTGTGTTTAACTTTTGGATCTGTGTTGAGCATAGATTCGCGGACCGCATAATTTCCGCGGCGGTCGCGTACTAGACTTCTGGGGCCGCGTGATTCTGATGTGGACCACACTTGTCATTTTTGCTTGAATTGCAAACTCTATGAACCTCAGCAACAGCCGTCCGCGTAATTCCAATCGCGGCCGTGCAGGTATTTTCGCGGCCGCGCTTTTCTAACGTTGTCTGCGTTCATGTTTTAGCACAAAAATCCATCTCTTTGAATCTTCCTTTTGCGGACTGCGAAATAGTGTTCGCGGCCGCTTTGAAGCTTTCGCTGCTGCACAATATTTTTGCGGTCCGCGGTTCACATCTCTTGGCCCAGTCTTGGTTTTTGTTCAAGTTTTGACTCCTTTATGAGTTGATTATGACTCCTTTAGCTCATTTTGAACAAGAGATGTGAACTACGGACCACACAAATATTGTGCGGCAGCGAATTAGTTTACGGGAATACCTTCACGCATTTTTGGCCCTTAACATAAGTAAAAGAGAGAAAATAATAGGTTAAAATCCCTACTTATCAGGCTACACGCTGCAATAGTGAGATATTGGGCGCGGTTTCTTATACTTATTTTTTGTGTTTCTCGTCTATGGGATAAGTTCATAGCATTTGTTTCGTTGTTTTATTCATTACACACGCTAGATAGTTCTATACTCGTGTTCCCTTTCTTTATTGGTCATTCGAGTTGTGGCATGTTGGCGCATTGATGACATCGTATGCAATTTTAGATGGTATTTGAAGAGGCTTGTCGGCTAAGCAGCTGGTAGTGGGTGAGATGAGGTTATTGGACCTGGAATCAATGCAATCAGATTTGTATAATGTATGTTTGGAGGGAGAATGTCACTGACCAGTTCAAAATGCGAAAATGGTTCTTGTCAAGTGGAGGAACTCCATGATTTATTGGTTTGGCAAATGGTTATGAGTTTCTACACATCTCTTTCATTGTTGCAGTATTGCGAGGTTTGGAATAGGATTTTATGTGTCATGAGGTATATTAGCGGTACCAGGTTCAGAGATTTGCAGCTTTTGTGGTTGGATGATATTACTATGGTCATATGAGCGATGCGGTACATCGTGTGGTTACAACTTGGGTGTAAATGTATATTTTGGTACAACTTGTGGAGATTGATACATTGTATATAGCTAGAATCAGACATTGTAGTAAATTTCGGATGTTGGAATTTGGTTCAAAGGCTTGTGGGCTAAGGTCGCAAGAAGAATCTTCAGTCGGGGTTGTGTTGATGTGCTTATATGGTTTTAGGTGGCATGTGTATGTTCATGATGAGTGTCACGACCCAAAATTCAACTAGCCGTGATGGAACCTATCCCAACTCGCTAGGTAAGCCAATTAACAATAAACCACAATATAATGATAATAATAAGAGTAAAAAATGAAATAACTGAATTTTATACAATTTTGCAAGGACTAGTAGTACAAATCATGAGCTTGTAAGACTAAGAGTTTACAAATATGTTATCTGTTTGAAATGTACATAAACAGATTTATAAATATAAAGCTACCAGGAACAAGATGCAATTATAATCGGAACACAGTACATCTTCAATACCAGCTCCCGCCACTCGCACCAACTTCAGCTTCAAATTCTGCACGCAAGGTGCAGAAGTGTAGTATGGGTACAACCGACCGCATGAACTCAATAAGTAACAAACCTAACCTTAGGTTGAAAGTAGTGACGAGCTTGGACAACGGTTAGAGTCCAATACCAATAGCCAAGAACAACTCGTAACAATATAATAAAAGCAACACAAGTAATAACTCAAAGATATGATGCTCAACTCATTCATAGTTCAGAAAAATAGGCATGTTTTTCAGGTATAACAATAAAAGCCAAATCTTTCACCAAAATTACCAAAATATGAGTAAATCAGAAAATTGTGATTTTTCCCAGAAACTTTCAACAACAGATAAGATATTTCATTCTCATAAAACATACGAAAAGTACATCTCTATGCCAACATGTCAATATGCATGTGAAATCATGAATGTCAAAAAATTGTGTATCATGAGGAAATGCATATCTATGCTTGTATGTCAAGTATGCATGTTAAATGCAATACATCACAGTGATGAACTCATGTACTCACACTCTCAGAGTACTAAATCTCACTGCCTTGCACTCCCACTCATCATGCTCAATCACTCAGCACACTCAGTCACTCGGCAATGTACGGTACCTACACCCACTACTGGTATGTCAGACTCCAGAGGGGAGGATCCTGCCCAAGCGCTAATATAAAACCAATATGGCCTACTG
Source organism: Nicotiana undulata (assembly GCA_005239495.1). Lineage (NCBI taxonomy): Eukaryota > Viridiplantae > Streptophyta > Magnoliopsida > Solanales > Solanaceae > Nicotiana > Nicotiana undulata. The sequence continues at coordinate 49,279 of ML294017.1, forward strand.
CGGCGTGCAGCCCGATCTCATCAATAATAATAAAGCCTATAAGTCCTGCTACGACGTGCATTCCGATCCATATAATAATATATATAAAGCCAATATGGCATGCGGCAACGTGCAACCTAATCCACCATATCTCTCACAGCACATCTCTCATGCCCTAACTCAGTCATCAATCCCTCCAGCCTCTCGGGCTCACAAATCTCATGTGAATCAACCCTAACAATGATAACATGATGTGATAACAAATGATAACAGAGATTGAGATATGATATGTGAATCAATGAATATGACTGAGTATGTAATTGCAATTTAAAAAAATAACTCAACAGCAGAGATGACCTCAATTAGTCCCTAAAGAATAAGCATATAGCCTAAACATGATTTCTAACATGATTCACAACTCAATTACACTAACACATAGAAATTTCAAAGATAGAAACAAGATTAGGTAAATACACAGTATCACTGAATCAACCGAGTCATAATTCACACGATGCGCATCTACACGCCCGTCACCTAGCATCTGTGTCACCTCAATGTCAAACACATAACATGTATGTTCAGGGATTCATACCCTCAGCAATAAGATTAGAAGTATTACTTACCTCGAACAAGCTAAATCCAATACCGAGCAAGCCAAACAATACTCAAGAAATTCCATCCCATGCGTACGGACCTCCGAACGGCTCGAAACTAGCCAAAAGCAACTCAAGATCATCAAATAATGTCAAATGAAACAAACACAATCGATAAAGATGGAATGTTTAATCACAAGCCCAAATTCAACCAAAAAGTCAAATCAGGGCCCCCACCTCAAAATCTGACGAAAATCACAAAATTTGACAACACATCTAATTACGAGTCCAACCATACTAGTTTCACTCTATTCCGACTCCGAATCGATGTTCAAAACTCAAAAATTTACTTTATGAAATTTTAGACAAAATCCCTCAAATCTCACTCTGAAATCATTAATCAAATGCCAAAAATGAAGATGGATTCATGAAATATAACCAAAATCGAGTAAAGAACACTTACTCCGAAATATGTGGTGAAAATCGCCTCCAAAATTGCCCAAATCTGAGCTCTCCAACTCAAAATATGACCAAATGAAACCCTAGATTTTATATGCTTCTGCCCAGCTGTTCTTCCTCGTTTCTTATGCCAAACGATCTCGAAAATAGATTTTGGTTTTAATATTTGGAAATAGTGCAGATTTTTAAATACGAATTTAGTGGCAATTTCGTAATTAATCTGAAAAAAATCTAGCTACCCAATGCTTAGTAAAATGACCATAAACTCCTCATACAATGCTCAAATTCGACGATTCTTTTTTCTATGGCTCCATATTTACGATAAGGATCTAATGCTTCGATTAAAACAGAAGTTGGAGCTCATTTGCTTAATGTGGTACCATTTATGCTTGAAAAAGAACGTTGAAACATTAAAAAAACGAGCGCAACATATCCCAAACTTATCTAAAACTCACCCAAGCCCCTCGGTACCATATCTGAACATACCAACAAGTTCCATAACATAACACGGACTTACTCGAGGCCTCAAATCATGCATAACAACATCAAAACCACAAATCACGCCTCAAATCAAACTTAATTTAAACTTTCAACTTCCATAACTAGTGCCGAACCATAACAAATCAACTGGGACTGATCTCAAATTTTACACATAAGCCCCATATGACATAACGAAGTTGTTTCAAATTCCGTAATAACAATTTGAACCTGATATCATCAAAGTCAGCCATCGGTCAAACTTGTGAACATTTCAAATTTCCAACTTTTGTCAAATAGTGATGACACCTTCTAGAAACATCCGAATGCAAATCAGGGCATACGCCCAAGTCCAAAAGCTCCATTCGGACCTAACAGAACCATAAAAACTCTGATCCGGGGTCAAATACACAAAAGTCAAACTTGGTCAACTCTTCCAACTTAAAGCTTCCAAGTTGAGAAGTTTTCTCCCAAATCAATTCTATTTAACCTGAAAACCAAAACCGACAATTCACACAAGTCATAATGCATCAGACGAAGCTACTCAAGACTTCAAATAGCTGAACATAGTGCAATTGCTCAAAACGACAGATCGGGTCGTTACATTCTCCCCCACTTAAACATACGTTCGCCGTTGAATGTGCCAAGAGTTGTTCCTAAGCTGTCAAATCATTGTGTAACCTTACCATTTACATACCTAGGGGTGATCCCACATCACCCCAGTCCATGTAAAACCGACAACACAATGTAACTGAAGATCATTACTTAAACCTTAGTCCATAAGCCTTAGAACCGAATTTCCAACAACTGAAATTCCTTACAAGACCCAAATCTTGCATCTACACACTGTATAAATCTGAACAAGCTGTATCAATCCATAACCATAACCCAAGATGTAATCTCATGAAATATCATATAACTCACATACTCGTAGCAATAATATCCGATCATAGTAGTTGTTCAAAAAAAAACTCGGTACAGGTAATGGACCTCATATTAAGTAAATCTCGTTCAAAACCTTAGTACGCTACCGATGATGAAAGAAATATATCGAAACTCATAACAACCCATCAGATTAACAAATCGTGGAGCTCTCTTACCTAATAAGAACCATAGCCAAAATATAAGCTGACTAGTGACACAATTCTTGCAAACATACCTTAATCAAATCTGATTGCACTCATTTCAGGCCCAATAAGCTCACCTCATCCAGTACAAGTTGCTCTACTGACATGTCACACAAATCCTACTTAGATCCATATACCGTGCAATTCGTGCACCAACAAACAATAACTCAAATATACCCAATGATGAAAAGAGAATGGAAATGAAGAAACCATCCCGCCAGCTCAACAGATACACCATGAAGTGCAATGTTATAAATCCACCACACAAGGGGAAAAATAACACAAAAAGTAAGCACAAAGGATCATATCCTAGCATAACGCCGTTGCGATGCATGACCCAATCCGAACACCGGCCCATGTGAAATACCTCAAGCCACAATGCTCAAAATAAACAACCGCGCGCAATTCGACATCAAGTACACAAAGTGCATGACCATAATCATGGAGAAGAGAATAACACAATATACCAAGCCCCGAAAAGATAATAACCAAGGCGCAATCAATCATTCAACACCTCAATAACCATTTTTCTCGAATTCCCCTACAAGGCCCAAATAGAACATCATCGGGTTTGCATATAACCAAAAAATTACAACCCCTCGTAGCATAGAAGAATAATACATAGAGCATATCAACATACGAACAAGCTCAACTCTAACAGAATGACACACATTTCAGCAATAACGGTGTTGAGTCAAAAAATCCAACCTAGTATAGAATACACATCCTCATTAGGCCCACCAATGATCCCCCAAATCAACTCTGGTCATCCGCACATAGATAAATGGACCTCAAAAGTCCACAATGACCTAACCCTAGGGCGTATTACCATCTAGCTAACTTTGGTCACATCTTCGCAGTCCGCAACCCCGAAACTATCTGCTTCTGAGAACTCCCAGTCTCAAATCCATAGAACACATGAATCACCACAGTTGATCCCAACTCCACAACTCGAAAGACTAACACATCTCTCATACATAATCATCCCCACGATAAATACTTCTATAATTCTTCCATGCCACAAAGAAAAATCTGATCAACCAGGCGAGTACCGCAATACCAATGAAGCATATGTAAGTCAAAACATAGGGTGCCTTCTGAAATGTGCACCCTTCTCAAGCAACACCAAGTAGTAATAGCATTCTTGTAGTCATCTGAAACCATCCATGTTGTCTAAGAATTCACGACCTTCCCTACAAAACTGAACCGCCACTCATGTTTGGCTATTACTTACCTTACATTTTGGTGATTGAGTGCTAAATTGCACTATAGTTGTGCTTAGTTGAGTTTATTTTATGTGTAGGTACTTTGGAAATGAAATTGGGAGAAAAATAAATATTTTGAAGTGTATTTTCCACACTACAATAATTAGCTCATAAGTATCTAATGATTGGAAAATTATGGCATAATGATGAGATGAAACAAAACAAAAGTAAGGAAAGAAAAGGTGCCCTAGTTATAGGAGAAGAGGGTGGCTGCGTCGCATCCAACCTTGCAAATAAGGCTAGTTAGTTCACCCTTAGCAGTGAAGTCGGGAGAAGGCATCCATCTTAGCATCCGCACCTGGGCACAACAAGGTTGAGGGAACAGAGGATGGACACTAAGCATCCACCCCAGCATCCGATGCTAAGAAGTTCAAGCTAAGTTCAAGCTGAGGTGGACGCGAAACATCCACCCCGACATTAATCCCTAAAGCTGATTCGGAAAAGGAAAAGAGAAATTTTGGCCCATGACTTTTGTACGTAATATATAAGTCAAAAACACCTTATCTTTAAGGCATCGAACACACTTTTTGAAGGGGATTCAACCGAGGGAAAGCAAGAAGCCGCCGTAGAGGATGAATTTTATCGTCTTCCAACAACTAAGTAATTTTTATGTTTCTTATGATTGTTGTTTGGCCACCATGTTTAGGTGGAGCTAAGTTTCACGTTCTAGGGTTGTGGTTCTTTTATGACTATTGTTATTCGAATATTGATTTTCTTTCTTGATATATCATATTGGTTTATTTATTCAATCTCACGCTTAATTATTTAATTTTTTTATCACCAATTGAATACCATCTACGAATATTGAATTGAACTCGAAAGTGGGAATTCTAGATTACACATAGGATTGAGTAGACCATGTTCTTGAACATGGGCATCAAGGAACGGATTTGCGATTAGTGATAGAATTAGAGGTTCCACCAAACTATATAGAGAACCAGGTTCTCTGTTAGTTTCCACATATTACACACACGCGGCAGTAAGTAAATGACAATGAGTGTTTTTACGTGGAAAATTCCCAGCTCACGGGATTAAAAACCATGACCTACCCTTGTAGGATTTCAACTTCACTACTGAGCAAACGTTTAGATTACAACCTATTGTAACCTAGGAATTGACTCCTTAATCCCTAACTAACTTGTAACAATCCTATTACAAGTCACTTTGGAATACCTCTATTATAAAGACTTTACAACTTGACTAACACTAGCCAAGACACAAACGCAGGGGTTTATGATTTACAAAGAGTTTCCTACATAATTCTTCTAAGTAAACTAAGTAGGAATTACAAGTGAGAACGTTAACAAAGTTACAACTCAAATAAGGACATACAATAACTTGATATGGGGAACTGGTTCATAGCAGTGTTTTTCTTTGTTCTTGATGCACTTGAGAATCATTTTCTAGATGATCAATCATTGTGGGAGTGCTTGAGTAAATTCTCTAAGTGTTAAAGTGATGTTTTGTCATTGGTTTGATGTTAATATAACATTGATGACATCACTTGAATGATATAAGCAACTTGACTACAAGATCCTACCGATGGAGTTGACTGTTGCACTATGATGTACTGTTGTGTGTGCAGGCAGTCACTTTCCAGCTGTTGGAGAATTGACTAGTATATCACTAGGGAAACTGAAGTCCATCTATTCACCTTGTTGATTCTTTAACTTTTGAAAGACTGGCGAATATCTCCAGCTTAAGTCTGGTTATTTCCACATGCTTGAGAATGTGGACCAAATGTGTATCGGGTTCCTTATCTGGTTCTTGACATTAAGTTTGTTAGATCATCAAAACATAAAACAAGGTACATATAACCTATCAATTTCCCCCTTTTTGATGATGACAAACTTATAATTGAAAATCTCACGAAAAGCCACAAAGAACCAGACAATGAACCAGAAAGGCCATTGAGTTCCCCCTGAATCTGTATTCCCTCTCAATCAGTGCACATCATTTATTCGACTATGAATATTCTTCCCCCTTTTGGCATCCCAAAAAGAAGAAAACGAAGTAAAAGCAAAAAGAAGTCGAGCGTGGTTAACTCATGCCACATGTGTGCCACAAACATGATAGAGAGCAGAGAAAGAACAATGTATACACAGCAAAAAGGGAAAAGCTTTCATTAAACAATTTGGATTTTACTACAGGAGCAGTTTCAGTGTTGCCAACAACCATCCACAATTATAAACAAAAAACATCATTAAAAATAGTCATAAGAGATGGACACTTAAAAACTTGACACTGGAGAGGACACTGTTTTGGGAGCACTGGAGGAAGAGGGATTAGAGGAGCGGGCAAGGGTTTTGAGGACGAGATCCATTCGAGAATTTGCCAACATTTCTCATTGAGCAGTCTTTATTTTAGGCCCTATACTTGTTTCGTGAGCTCAACATTCTCCTTAGTCAGATGGGCAACCTCTGAGCTGTGAGAATTACTAGAACCAGGTGCCTCTTGAAGCTGATTGAGCTAACCCTCAAGAATAGCATGCCTTGCCTTTAACTTCCTGATCTCCTCCGTAGCACTGTTCTGAGTGTTGATCAGTTGAGAGATGGTAGAGTTTCTTCAAACTCCTCCAACCCTATCAATACACTCACATTCTTCGAGAGTGGTCTTGGAGAAGGTTTGCTTTTTAGTGCCCACTATGGCTTGTCCCAGAGATACCTTGAAGAACTCAAAAACCTTGGTGTGAAGGAACCCATAAGGCAGCCCATGATTACCATCTTTGAACTCTGCCACTTTCTGCATATGCTCAATCATGATCCCAGGCAGGTTGATGGTAGTGAAGCCATCCAAGGCTTCCATGAGAACCAGGTCAGCTTTGGAGGTAATTGATCTTTTCTCAGCACGGGGAAGCAACACTTTGCTCACCATCTCAAACATCAACTAATATACTAGAAGGAGAGCCTTCTTGTGCACCCGTTCCCCTTATTGGATTGCCTTGTCCTTAACTATAGCATTTCTGAAATTGGAAGAGCAGGCTCTTTGGACTGATGACAACCCTTCAGCAAGCACACTCAGAATCAACCCCAACAAGGTAGAGTCCATCACAATGTCAACCCCATTCACCAGTACTCGGATGTGATCATCCTCAACTTTGAAGAAGTCGGCATAGAAGCTCTGTACTTCCTCCTCATACACTTTTGGAACATCATTTGTAGACAAGTGTGTCCATTGTTGGAATTCAAAAATTTCAACCAATTTCCGCATCCCGGCCAGCTCCAAAATGTCAGGGGCAAGCAAATGTGCGGCCCCATAGTACCTTCTGATTCCTCAATTTTTTTTTCCCATAACTCTGGGACTCGTCAACCTTTACTTTCTTGGAAGAACATGGTTTCTCATCGACATCAACTTTCCTCTTCACTGACTTGCGATCAGACTTGACCTTCTCAACGGACTTTGCAAATACCGTTTGCTCTGACAAATGTTCACCATAATCATCCACCACTCTATTACCAGATTTTCCACCACTATCTTGTCGCCATATTTCCCCCCCCAAATTTCACTAGAGACAGTATCATCACTCTTGTTTGGACTCTCAACACACATAATTTTTCTTTTTGGACTTGGAGAGAGAGTGCTTCTGTGAGCGCTTGTGAATCAATGAACCAGATTCCTCGTCTACTTCCTCATCCACATTTACAACTGACACTACATTCTCATGCACAACCTTCCTATCCTTTACCAATTTTCTCCTCCTTTGATTGACTTAACTTTTCTTAAGAACGGACTCAAGAGCCTCCTTCTTTTGAAACCTTGTAGTGGGTCGCTTGGGAGTTGTCTCTGGAGTCGCAATTGGTGTATGCCTAGCCCGAATAAAGCTAGAAATAGCTATATCATGTAAATCTTCTTCACTATCTCCATTATCTTCACTAGATACAGATCGCATCTCAGCCACCACCACAGATAGAGGCTCAGCATAAAAATAGGGAGAAGGAGAGGATCAATATTGACATGGGACTCTTTAGAGAACCCCTGAGTTGGATCCTCCGAGGAGGGATCAGGTCCTTCATTAGTTACCCCAGTAGTATTGTCTTGTGTCGATTGTTCAACAAGCACAAGCTCTCTCCCTTCTACCATGATTTGAGGCTCTTCCCCGTGAGGCTCAGACCCATCCTTACCTCATTCGACAATAACCCCTTTAGCAGCTATAGAAAGCATGTTTTATATTGTTTCTTTCTCTTGTGGATCCATGGGAAACGTAGGAGAAGGAGGAGTGTTACCTGTGTACTCAAGTCCTATCTTTGTTGATCGGCATTCTTAAGACCAGCAGTTTGGTTTGCACTTGAGTCTTCTTTCATAGGAAGACTGGATATTTCCTGATTTTCCTCTTCGTCGAATGTACCCTTTTCACCCAGTTTCTCCAACGAGACAGGAGGAGAGCTTATAGCCACAAACCTTTTAGGAGTCGAGGTTTTGCGGCTCTGATGAGAACCAGAACTCGATTAGGTAAGAGAGAGGGCTGAGTGTGGGGGTGACTCTGCCCTAGGGTTTTGGCTAGTGGTGGTGTTGAGTCAGGAGTCTAATATTGGTGTTTTAACTAGTGAGGATTCAATGGGGGTGTTACTTGGAACACTCGAGTTTTCTTGATTTTCAGTCATGGTGAGAAGTAATGAGTTGAAGATGAGGGATTGGTAGTTTGAAGAGAGAAAGAGGAAGGAAAATTTTGAAGTTTGATGTGTGGAGTTGTGACAGTGATAGATCTATTTAAGAGGGATGAGGGACCGCTTAAGAAAAGGAGGAAGTTTTGGGAGTAGGGTCGCTTATCAAAGGGTGAGACGTTTCAGTTCAAAAGACACAAAATAAAGAAACCGACACACTAAGAGAACAGAGAAACTACTAACCTATGTCAGGAGAACTAGGTTCCCTGACGGATCTTGCAAGTGTAAGCTTTACCCTTTTTACTAGTGTGCACCGTATCAGCTGCTCTGTAGTCATCATGCGTGTCTACCTGTAATGGTATAGAAGTGAGTTAGACTTTTCCAGAAAATACTTTTAGCTAATTTTACCTGTACATTTCTTTCATAGACAATCATTGAGGGACCAGGTGCTCAGTTGGGTTTTATCAACCCAAGTGCCAGGCGATTTCTTTCAAAATGTTCTCTGCTCAAGGCTTTGGTGAATATGTCTGCAATCTGATCTTCCTTGCTACAAAACTTCATACAGATGAGCCCATTTTCGATGTTGTCTCTAAGGAAGTAATGACGCACATCATTGTGCTTGGTTCTCTTGTGTTGGACTAGATTTGTGGCCATGTTGAGTGCACTTGTATTTTCGCATAGGAGGGGCACACACTTAAGGAACACCCCAAAGTCTTCCAACTGCTGTTTGATACATAGCAATTGAGCACAGAAAGAAACAGCTACTACATATTTCGCTTCTGCAGTTGAGAGTGCCACCGAGTTATGTTTCCTTGTACCCCATGAGATGATATAGGAACCCAAAAAATGTGCATCTTTAGACGTGATTTTCCTGTCCACCAGATATCTTGCATAATCTGCATCAGCATACCCAACAAGATCAAAGTTGTCTACTAAGGGATAGTAGATATCTCAATATTATTTTGGCAGCCTTCGGATGAGATTCCTTTAGATTATATTAGAACATTGCACAGAGACCCACACTAAATACAGTATTTGGTCTGCTTGCAGTGAGATACAAGAGTGACCTTATGATGCCTCAGTACATGGTCTGATTTACAAGGGAACCAGGTTCATCCATGTCTAGACGCGTAGTTGTGGAAATAGGGGTGTCAATAACTTTTGATGCTGTCACACCTCCTTTTCACCGATAAGGGTATAAGGGAGTTTTTCCACTTTAAGTGACATTATTCGGATTTGGGATTTATTTATTATTTCAGAGTCGCCACCCGGGTTTTTGACGATGCTCCGGGACACCATTTATTTTAAAAATCCCAAACCGAGGAATTTTGACTCAGTTTGATTTTTGTCTGCGACCATAAATCCGAGTAAGGAATTTTGTTAGCCCGAGAGAATGTGTTAGGCCTTCCCGAGTCCCGTGGTTCTAGCACGGTCGCTTAACTATTAATATTCGGCTTGAATTATCCGATTATTTACGTGATTTAACCTATATTTAAAACTCTTTGAAATATAGCCGCTTTTGATAATATGGATTAATCTTGAAAACAAGTCATGAGAAACGCGCACTTGTTATGCTTTGGACGTGTTACAATTACGCCACATGAAATGCACCCGTAATTGCAACACGTAATTTTTATTATGACTTGAAGTTTAAGCCGGGGACATGAGTTTTCGCGCTTGAGTGTAGATTACGTATTCAAGACTATGGTCGCGACGGTTTTATAATGCCCATTTATGGCGATGTTCGATTATTCTTTATGTTTTCTATTTGAAGGAGTATTTTAGTTTTAAACTAAATTAGGACGTTTATGGATTTATCTTGGACAAGTCACGATGGCGTCACTTGTTGTTTTTGAGCACATGGAAAACACGTCACATGAAATGCACCCGTGGTTGCTATGGACATTTTTATTAATGTTTGGAGTTGAAGGTCGGGGGCACAAGTTACCACTCTCGAGTGTAGGTTATGATAGTTTTGGAACAATATTTTATTACTTACTAAATTTTAATCTGGAGATGTATTTTTCCTTTCTACCAAGAGGATATGTTAGAGAATTGTCTAAAATTAAGTTTACTAACCTAAAAGACAAGATACTTGGGCTTTGGCCACATTTTAGCCCCATGATTATTTCACCCCTTTTGGGCCAATCCTATTTATGACTAATTATGAAAGAAATAGAAGCTATGTAATGCGATAAAGAAATGTGCCAACAAATGAAAGTTCTACAAGAAATCCAAAGGTTACTAATTTATAATAATATTTCAAGATGAGCATTTTCCAACAAATAACAGAGTAGTTTTGTTGACTTCAGATGGCACAAATACAGGTTTTCCGAATCATGATCCATATGTATTAAATCCTGTGAAGGGGCATTCGAATGTTACTTGACGTAAATTCAGAAGATCTAAAGGCTATGAGACGAGTCGAAAAGGAACGTTTTAAATCGCAAATTCCTATTTGTGTATTTAGAAAATCATTGAATCGGGAACGTGATTTTTTAAGAATTTCAGTAAGAGCTTGCAAAGGGATTTCGGACAGGTTAATTTGAACACTAATTCATACAAAAATGCTTTTTGAGTAGTGAATCCATACTTATATATTTGGGGAAAAACTTTATCAAGACGAAATGAAATTATAAAGCTGCGTATGAACGATGTCCAGTCCCTTTTTACATATACATAAACAGAATTCAATTAAATACAGTTTTTCTACTCAAAAGTATAAGTTCTAAAAAAAACACAAAGTAAAGAAATAAAGTTGATGCTCCTGTGCAAGCCTCAACAATGCTGTGTGTTCCAATTTTTGTATTTCAAACCTACGTTTTTCGGCTATTTCCAAACAACCAAAGCAGATTTTTATACATCCTCAGAGGGTGAACCTGACAATGAATGGGCTAGATTCAGTCCTCATGATGTTAATGTTAGCATAATTTTAAAAACTATACACGAGACCCCCGGATCGAGTCAAATAGGGATAACTATTCATTGAATATGTCCATCAATGGCATTTTGAAGCCATATGATTCCTTAAGAAGATATTAGTAGAATTAGATCCTAACAATAAACCTGAAGATATACAAGTTCCTCTGCTTGTGACCTCTTCAGCGACTAAAGATTAAATACAATGAGGAGCAGATTTGTGCATTCTTACGGAAAGAACCTGACCACAAATGAGGTCAGGTTCGACTTTTACCCATTCATATGTTCCGTTGTGAAGCATTTTGGAAAAGCTTGACCAAACCCATGCTTCAGAGGTTTCCTACATATCATTGGCTATAAAGGAATCAGGTCAGTGTAGTTCTGGAAGTTTTGGCAGCTGGGACTACCGAGTAACTGTGGTTTCACTGCGGTTGCTGTCGTTACTGCTGCTGATCTCCTTATTACACCCAAGTACAAAACGAAAAATTAACTAAACATATCAACTGCTAAGTTACAAGATTCCTATCTAAGACTTGGTCTTGAGTCTTGATCTTTTGCTGACTCTGACCTGAATCTTGATATTTGTTAACCGTGAGTGTTGGTTTCGTCTTGTCATTTCTCGGGTCAAGGAAGGGCATGCATAGCTTGTGACTTCGATCTATCTTGAGCAGTCTACATCATTTCCGCTTTTGCACCTTGGGTTTGGTCTTCTCTTTTCTTCTTTTCTATATTTTGAATTGAGGCGTCTTCTTTTGGTCGTCTCAAATCCATTGTCCTAAAAATGCAATCTGCAAGATCAAAAAGAAAACGAATGAAATTCTCTTCCCTAGTTTTCACTCGGAAGCTTTCGTGAGTTATTGTAAGGAAATCCATACTACTTCATTATTGAAAGCGGTGAAAATCCGGGACTAGTGCACCCGGAGTTATTGTAGACTAAGGAGTGGATATCCTATGTCTAAAAGTAAAATCAACTAGGGATTGGAGACCCTATGTTGGAAAAGATCGACAGGTTATGTTGTCGTCAAGAAAAGATCACTAGGTTATGCCGGTGTCGGGGGGAGGATCAACGGGTTATGCCGCTGTCAAGAAAGGGATCACCAGGTTATGCTGGTGTCTGTAAAGGTCAACAGGTTATGTTGTTGCCGGAAAAGAGATCACTGGGTTATGCCAATGTCAGGAAATGATCAACACGTTATGTTGTTGTCAGGCAAAGATCACCAGGTTATGCCGGTGTCTGGAAGGTCAACAGGTTATGTTGTTGCCTGGAAAAGAGATTACTGGGTTATGCTAGTATCAGGAAATGATCAATGGGTTATGCTGTTGTCAAGAAAGATCACCAGGTTATGCCGGTGTCTGGAAGGTCAACAGGTTATGTTGTTGCCTGGAAAAGAGATTACTGGGTTATGCCAGTATCAGGAAATGATCAACGGGTTATGCTGTTGTTAGGAAAGATCACCAGGTTATGCCGGTGTCTGGAAGGTCAACAGGGTATGCTGTTGCCTGGGGGAAAATGATTACTGGGTTATGCCAGTATCAGGAAATGATCAACAGGTTATGTTGTTGTCAAGAAAGATCACCAGGTTATGCCGGTGTCTGGAAGGTCAACAGGTTATGTTGTTTCCTGGGGAGAAGAGATTACTGGGTTATGCCAGTATCAGGAAATGATCAACAGGTTATGCTGTTGTCAGGAAAAGATCACCAGGTTATGCCGGTGTTTGGAAGGTCAACAGGTCATGTTGTTGCATGGGAAAGGAGATTACTAGGTTATGCCAGTATCAGAAGATGATCAATAGGTTATGTTGTTGTCAAAAAGATCACCAGGTTATGCCGGTGTCTGGAAGGTCAACAGGTTATGTTGTTGCCTGGGGGAAAAGGAGATCACTGGGTTATGCCAGTATCAGGAGATGATCAATAGGTTATGCTGTCATCAGAAAGATCACCAGGTTATGCCGGTGTCTGGAAAGGTCAACAGGTTATGCTGTTTCCTGAGGGAAAAGAGATTATTGGGTTATGCCAGTGTATGAGAACGATCAACAGGTTATGTTGTTGTCAAGAAAAGATCACCAGGTTATGCTGGTGTCTACAAAGGTCAACAGGTTATGCTGTTGTCAAAGAGATCACCAGGTTATGCCGGTGTCTGCTAGGGAGTGGGAGACCCTTATTTTGGCATCAACTAAGTAATGGAACATCCTATGGTATAGCTAGGGATTGGAGGCCCTATACTTCTTTAGGTTTGAATTGTTTTCAACATTGTTTTCTTCTTTTCTCTTCTTCTCATTTGATTTTGAGTGAATGCGGGAAAGAATTTTGGAGAAAACTTCCCTTTTTGGGGTTGTTGTTGCAGAGCTGCTTCTAGCTCTTGCGTCTTTTGGTTACACTTGCATTTTGCAAGGTTGTTTTGGGTTACACCTGTTTCCTTCAAACAAAGAATAATTTGTTAGTTTGAAACGGTGGTTGGTTTTGCGGCCTTGATTTTTGACAACTTGACTTGCGACGAAAATCTCAACCACTTGCTTGATTGCTTGCTGGGGATTGGGTTTCATCTCTAATCCCTGGGACCTTGGCTTTCCAGATTTTACCATGGCGATCGGTCACGTGGGACCCAACATTTTTGTTTGGCCTTTGCAGGCCTTTCACTTGCCTTTCTTTTGGGTTTTCAGAGTATCAGGGGGAGTTTTGGCTCCTCAAATTCTGCTGCAACGGTTAGTCACGTGGGGTTTAACTTTTTCCAACTTTATTTCACCTCAATCGGCCTTTTCATTTCTGGTTTTTCCCTACAAGTTTAACTTTAAAGCATTTGGATCATTTTTGGCTTTTCAGACCTCTGCCAAGAATTAAACACGTGGGACTCAACCTTTTACTTCAATTGCCTTTGTAGGCATTCCAATTTGATTTTCTCCTTCCAAGAGTTTTGTGTTTAAAGCATCGGTCGATGCAGCCAGTCGAGATCGACTCGATGCCCCTGCTAAGTCTTGGTGTCTTTTGCATGTTGGCTCGCATCAAACGAGAACCCTGTAAATCAGTTTTGCCGTCCTTTCTTTACCTTGTTTTAGAAACAGAGGCAGACTAAAGGGGATTGAAAGAAAAATAACAAAGAAATGGAGACAATGAATTTTGACAAGAAATATCCCTTTCGGGGGAAAAGAGGAGAAGAACTTATCTGGAGTGTATGCGGCCTTCAATGAACATGACATGCGTCTTGGACTGGATGCCTGATCTATATAAACCACCTGACTCTCAGAAATTCGTGACGACTTTTAACTCGAGGTTGAGAAACCTTGCCTCAGACCATGTCGATATTGGTGACCAATCATCCTCTTTTCGATTAGTAGTGCCCTTTTCAGGTTTTCACCAGCTAACCTCTCTCATTTATATTCTCGCCATTGTCCTATAGTGCTCTTTGCGAGTTTTCACTAACAAGACTCTCTCATTCTTAATTTCTCTAATCGTTGTCGCCTTATGGTGTCCGTGTGGGTTTTCACCGATAAGACTCTCTCATTTTAATTTCTCTCATTGCTGGTATGAGGTCCAGATAGATGTATCTTCCCATTCTGGTTTTTCTTTGTCGATTGATCGGAAGGACTTGAATAGGATTTGGGGTAAACGAATTTGTAGTGAATTACAACCTTGGAACTTTCAGGCGAATCATTGTCGAATCTCAACACTTGCCCCAGCTTAAACTCTTGGGGGAAATGTGAATTTTTATTTTGGTGTGACTGAACCCCAGGGAGAGGCTGCCTACGTATCCTTTCGGAATCAAGTCAGACGTAGTTTAGGAAAAAAAAAATTTGTTTTGATTTGATTTTTTTTTGTTTTGCTTTTGATCTTCTTTCGATTTTTCCTTTCTCTTTTCTTATCTTTTTTTTTTCTTTCTCCTTTTTTTTTCTTTTCTCTTTTTATTTTTATTTTTCTTTTCTCCCTTTTCCAAATTCCAAGGAGGGTAGTCAAGGAAGAGTAACCAGCTCAAAGGGTTTACAAAAATGATAGTGTTTGGGGTAGCACGAATGAAAAGCCTTCGTCATTTCGATCATCAGTATCATCATCACGAAAAGGTCAAACATAATACCTTTTGACTGCATCTGCATTGACATCCGTTTCGGGGTCATTTCCTTTGATGTCTCCCAAGTACAACGCTCCTTTTGGAAGCAATTTCCTTATGATGTACGGACCTCTCCAATTCGGGGCAAATTTTCCTTTCGCCTCTTCGTGGTGTGGGAGGATACGTCTTAACACAAGTTGCCCTACTTCAAAGTTCCTAGGCCGCACTTTCTTGTTGTAGGCGCGGGCCATTCTTTGTTGGTACAACTGCCCGTGGAAAACTGCGGCCATCCTCTTCTCGTCAATCAGAGTTAATTGCTCCAATCGGGTTTTGACCAATTCGCCATCCTCAATTTCTGCTTCGACAATAATCCGAAGGGAGGGAATTTCAACTTCTGCGGGTATTACGACTTGAGTGCCGTAAACCAATAGATAAGGAGTAGCTCCAACCGACGTGCGCACTGTCGTGCGATATCCCAGTAATGCGAAAGGCAATTTCTCGTTCCATTTCCTGGAAGTTGAATCATTTTCCTGAGGATTTTCTTAATATTTTTGTTTGCTGCTTCAAAGGCGCCGTTGGCTTTGGGGCGGTAAGGGGTGGAATTGCGGTGTGATTTGGAACTGTTCACATACCTCCCTCATCAAGTTACTATTTAGATTCGCGGCATTTTCGGTAATGATAGTCTTTGGGATACCAAAACGACAGATGATATTAGAGTACACGAAATCCACCACTGCTTTCTTGGTGACAGCTTTGAATGTGACTGTCGACCCACTTTGTGAAATAGTCGATAGCGACCAAAATAAATATGTGCCCGTTTGAGGCCCTTGGCTCAATCGGCCTGATGACATCCATCCCCCAGGCAACAAATGGCCAAAGTGGTGACATAGGATGCAATTCTGATGGTGGTGCATGAATCAAATCGCCATGTATTTGACACTTATGGCATTTCCGGACAAATCTAAAACAATCTTTCTCCATGGTCATCCAATAATACCCGGCTCGCGAGATTTTCTTTGCGAGGACGTATCCGTTCATGTGGGGACCGCATACTCCTGAATGCACCTCGTTCATAATCTTTTCGGCGTCTCTGGCGTCTACACATCTTAATAGATTCAGATCGAGAGTCCTCTTATACAATACTTCCCCACTTAGGAAGAAACTGTCGGCGAGTCTCCGGATGGTTCTCTTTTGGTCCCCGTTGGCCTGCTTTGGATATTCCTTTGTTTTCAAGAATCTCTTGATATCGTGATACCATGGTTGGATATCGGGCTCTACTTCGACCGTGTTGCAATAACCATGCCTTTCCTTGATTTGAATTTCCAACGGGTCGATGTGAACATTACCCGGATATGGCAGCATTGCCGCTAGAGTAGCTAGTGCATCGGCTAACTCGTTGGGGCAAATATATCTGAACTCGACAACTTTGAATCGTTGGCTAAGATCTTCCACATGTTGTCTGTATGGAAGGAGCTTAACATCTCGAGTTTCCCACTCTCCTTGAGCCTGTTTGATGATCAAATCCAAATCTCCCATGATCAATAACTCTTCTACATCCATGTCAATGGCTATGTTCATACCCATTAAACAAGCTTCATATGCGGCAGTATTGTTTGTACATAAGAAACGAAGGCGGGCCGTGGCGGGATAGTGCTGTCCCGTGGGTGAAATCAAGATTGCCCCAATCCCAACACCTTTTGCATTTACAGCTCCATCAAAGAACATTTTCCAAGTGTTGGCGTCCTCAGAAGTTATCTCAATTGAATTTACCTCCTCGTCTGGGAAGTAAGTACTTAGGGGTTGGTAGTCGTCATCGACAGGATTTTCTGCCAAGTAATCTGCCAAAGCCTGGGCCTTCATTGACGTGCGAGTGACATAAACTATGTCGAATTCGGTGAGCAGAATCTTCCACTTAGCTAATCTCCCGGTGGGCATTGGCTTTTGGAATATGTACTTCAACGGATCCAACCTAGTGATGAGGTAGGTGGTATAAGCCAATAAATAATGTCGGAGTTTCTGAGCGACCCAAGTTAGAGCGCAGCACGTTCTTTCCAACAGCGTATACTTGGCTTCGTAGCTCGTGAACTTCTTGCTCAAGTAATATATGGCATGTTCTTTCTTCCCGGTTGCGTCATGTTTCCCGAGAACACACCCGAAAGAATTTTCCAACACCGTCAGATCTAAGAACAAAGGCATTCCTGGTTCTGGTGGGACTAGCACTGGCGGGTTCGACAGATATTCTTTGATCTTGTCGAAAGCATTCTGGCATTCGTCCGTCCATTTGATGGATGCATCTTTCTTCAACATCTTGAATATAGGCTCACAAGTGGACGTCAACAGAGCGATGAACCTGCTGCTGTAATTCAACCTACCCAGTAGGCTCATGACCTCCTTCTTAATTCTTGGGGGTGGGAGATCCCGAATAGATTTTATCTTTGTCGGGTCCAGCTCGATGCCCCGTCGGCTGACTATAAACCCGAGTAATTTCCCAGACGAAACTTCGAAGGCACATTTGGCCGGGTTTAGTTTCAGATCATACTTACGCAGGCGTTCGAAGAATTTCCTCAAATGCTGGACATGGTCATCTTGCGTCCTGGATTTAATAATCACATCATCCACGTATACCTCAATCTCTTAATGCATCATGTCATGGAAAATGGCGGTCATGGCCCTCATATATGTTGCCCCGGCGTTCTTTATGCCGAACGGCATGACTCGGTAACAATAGGTGCCCCAGGGTGTAGTGAAAGCTGTCTTTTCTGCATCTTCTTCATCCATCAATACCTGGTGGTATCCAGCATAACAATCCACAAAAGATTGTACCTCATGCTTGGCACAATTGTCAACCAGAATATGTATGTTTGGTAGTGGAAAGTTATCTTTAGGGCTTGCTTTATTCAAATCTCGATAATCGACACATACTCTGACCTTTCTATTTTTTTTAGGTACTGGAACCACATTGGCCAGCCAGGTGGTGTATTGGACCACCCGGATCACTCCCGCTTTTAATTGTTTAGTGACCTCTTCTTTGATTTTGTCACTCATGTCTATTTTAAATTTCCTCTGCCTTTGTTGGACGGGTGGATAACCGGGATAGGTTGGCAATTTATGTACCACCAAATCTACACTTAGTCCGGGCATGTCTTCGTAGGACCAAGCAAACACATCTTTGAATTCAAATAGAAGTTGAATCAGAGCGTCCCTAGTTCTTTCATCAGTGTGGACGCTTATCATGGTTTCTCGAACCTCTTCTGCATTACCCAAGTTGACGGGTTCTGTTTCGTTTAAGTTTGGCTTAGGCTTATTCTCGAATTGTTCTAATTCTCGATTTATTTCCCTAAAAACCTCTTCTTCATCATATTCCGGTTCTTGACTCATTATTTCGAGGTTAGACAGCGTATTAAGATCAGAGCATGAAGTTCGTAAGCATGTCATGTTATTTAAAGCCGCATTATTAGGACTGAAAAATAAGAAAATAGGCAAAAATCAAAAGGAATAATAGACTATGAAATTTTGATTTCATTTCATTGAATTCGAACATAGGAGGGTTTACATCGGAATTCAAAAAGGCAGTAAATTAAAAAAACACTTGAGTTACACCCTAAAATAACTCATAGTGCAGGAAAGATGGCAAAACTGAACTACCGGGTCTCCCGCCTGATGGGGAATGGAGTAGCCTTCCAATTCTGCAACTTGGCGTTTGGGCCCATGCATTGCACCTCAGCGGTGCTTGAGCATTCTCCCAACTGGACCATGTTAGTTTCATACAACATCTGCTTCATGGCCTCGCAGATTCCTTCAATTTCTTCGATCGTAAAGGCCTCTTCTTCTTCTTCGACATATTGCGGTTCGATAAAAGTCTTAGTAATATGTGGACTGGCTGAGGTAGGTCCCATCCATTGCTTTTACGGGCGTCTGCCCACTTCACATCTTCATCTGCGGCTTGGAAATCCATGTCTAATCATGTCGGTAGCGACCATGATTGACGTATTTGATAGGCAGGGTTGTGGGCACGGAGCACCTTCTTCATGCTGGTCGGCAAGCATAATTTTAGATGCTTGATAGACAATGTGCTCACTCCCTTCTCTGGCTTCAAGACAAGGGACCGAGGGGTCTTTGTAGATTTACTGCTCGTCCTCCCCATGGACTGCTATCTCCTGGTTTTCACATTCGAATTTGACCATTTGATGGAGAGTAGAGAGTACTGCTCCAGCGGCATGAATCCACGGTCTTCCTAGCAAGAAATTGTATGAGGTATCCATATCTAAGATTTGGAAGGTTATCGTGAAGTCCACAGGGCCGATTGTCATGACTATGTCTATTTCGCCAATGGTGTCCCTTTTGATTCCATCAAAGGCACGGACACAGACATTATTCGGCCTGATTCTCTCAGTGCTGATTCCCATTCCTTGTAGTGTGGATAAAGGGCAAATATCTACCCCGGAACCTCCATCAAGCATAACTCTCTTCACATAATATCCCTCACTTTTAACTGTTAAGTGTAGGCTTTGTTGTGAGCGGCTCCCTCGGGAGGTAGATCATTCCGGCTAAAATAAATTTTGTTTACTACAAAGAAACGCTCGGCCATTCTTTCCAATTGTTCGACTGAGGTCTCTGCCGGCACATACTCTTCATTCAGCGTTTTCAAGAGTATTTTCTTATGCTCGCTTGAGCCCATCAACAAAGATAAGAGTAATACTTGATCAGGATTTTTCCTGAGTTCTTCAATTGTAGCGTATTCACTCATGTTCATCTTCTTAAAGAACTCTTCAGCCTCTTCGGCGGTGATGGGCCTTTTAAGAGGGAAACGTTTGTGCTTATTTTTTGCCAGCTCTTTTAGATTGAGGTATTTTTCCAAGGAGTTTGCTTCAATTGCTTCTCCTGTGATCTCTTTTCCTTTGTATGTTACTACCGTCTGTTGTAGTTCCAAGGGACGGTAGTAGTATTTTTCACGGGAGCTTGCGGCACGCGGCTAATAACCACGGGCTCATTCAACCTGGGTGAAATTATTTGCGCCCGCGCCACGTATGTCCCCTTTGGTACATACATTGTCGGGCCGTTTGTCATGGCTCTGTTGAATTGTAGCCTTCTGGGCGGGCTCAACATACCTTGTTCCTTCTTGGGTGCCCTGGGGACGTAAAGAACGGCGTCTTTAGAAGATCCTATCTTTGTCTTAGCTTCAGCCTTCCCCATAGCTTGAGGGACGGGATTACCCTTTTTTATTTCTTTGGCTGGCTTGGGTGCCACCTTAGGCTTTTTCTCTGCATCTGCGATGGCAATGATAGCCTTCAAAGCTGGATCAAAATCTTGGTCCTCGCAGATCATGCCGATAACAGGCCCATTGTTATGGGTGGGCAGTGGATTGTTAGTCACATTGGGAGCTTCTTCATCCCTTAACACTACCTTATTTTTCTCTATAAGAGTCTCCACAGCCCGCTTGAGAGTCCAGCAATCTTCTGTGTCGTTCCCCTCTACTACGGAATGATAGGCGCAGTTGGTACCCCGCCTATATGACGGCGATTGTGGATTTTGCCTGTTCGGAGGTACAGGCTGCAGAAGCCCCATCTGGACCAATTTTCGGAAAAGACTGGAATATGTCTCACCAATAGGAGGGAAATTGAGTCTCCTCGGTGGCTCACGGGGGTAAGCATTGTACGCGTAGTTATTTTGAGGAGGGCGTGGATTGTATGGAGCTGGGGGAGGATGGTTATTTCTTGGGGGCGGAGCTCTACTCTGGTTGTATTGTTATTGTGGCTGGAGATGCGGCTGAGTGTTCATTACCTCATCAGGAAAAGGAGATATAGTGTAAGTTGCGGTTTGGTGAGGGTAGTATTGTTGGGAGGTTTTGGGGAATGGACCTGAGTGTTGCCGAGGACCCCTGACATCGGAAACCATCATGGCCCCTTCTTCTTTCTTCTTTCTGTTGGCTGCACTTCCGGATCCGTTTTGGATGGCCTGGGAAGTTGCTCTTATGGATGATTGGCTTAGGATACGACCGACCATTCTCAACCATTTCCCCAATTTTGATTGCTTCTGCAAATGGTTTGCTCATGGCGGACATCTTATTTTGAAAGTAATCCGCTTCTTGTGCTTGCAGAAAAACACTGACCATTTCGACCTCATCCATCGAAGGTTTGACCCTGGACGCCTGCTCGCGCCACTTAATAGCGTACTCTCTGAAACTTTCCGAGGACTTCTTTTTGAGGTTGGATAGAGAGTTTCAATCGGGAGCGATGTCCACGTTGTATTGGAATTGTCAAACAAATTCCCGGGCTAGGTCATCCCACACGTGCCAGTGGGATATATCCTGGTCCATGTACCATTCTGATGCAATCCCTATTAAGCTCTCTCCAAAATATGCCATGAGAAGTTCCTCTTTCCCACCTGCTCCTTGGAGTTGGTTGCAATACCTTTTCAGATGAGCTATGGGGTCCCCATGTCCATCATATTTTTCGAACTTGGGGGTTTTAAACCCGAGAGGCAAGTGGACGTGCGGGAACATGCACAAATCGGCGTAAGAGACGCTTTTCTGCCCACTTAGCCCATGTATGTTCTT
This sequence comes from Nicotiana undulata, assembly GCA_005239495.1. Classification (NCBI taxonomy): domain Eukaryota; kingdom Viridiplantae; phylum Streptophyta; class Magnoliopsida; order Solanales; family Solanaceae; genus Nicotiana; species Nicotiana undulata. The sequence goes on from ML294017.1 coordinate 71,294, forward strand.
GAGGCTCTGCTTGATACTCTTCATTTTATGAGACATTTCTTCGTGCTCGGGGCTTTTCTTATCTCATCCCAAAGTAACTTCATACTGAGGTTGTGGGGGGTATGAATCAGGAGTGACGTGAGTAGCGCCCAGAAATGATGGAGTTTGGAATGTAAACGTCGGCGGCTCAAATCTGGGCCCGGTGATAGTCGGTGGAGCCATGGCAGAGCTCGGTGGTGCGGTGAAGATGTTAGATGATGCACCGGAAAACAAGACATGGGGGTGAACCTCAGAAAGTCTTCCAGCAAAGTGAGCCGACATAGTTGGGTATCTGAACGGCGTGGCCGGGTTACTTATAGGGATGTTAGAAGTTTCGCTTGTCCTGGGGATTATCACGGGGAAACCCAGGATGGAACTGGGCGGTTCCCTACCATTGGACCATGCGTCCCACATTTCTAGCATGCGGCAACGCAGGATCCTATTCTCTTCAGTTGTGGCTGACTCAGACGTTGGGATGACTGGACTCGGGTTCTCCACAGAAGAGTTGACGATTGATAAGTGGCTTTCGGGTGTCATTTCTATGCTTCCCTTTGATCTATTGAAGTAGGGATGGGGAGCCAGGTTACCGCAAAAACCAACCACCCTAGAAAAACACCTTTAAGAGTGAACCAGCAAAATGTTAGGTTGGAACATTTTATCACATAGGGAAATCGCACGTTTGGGGTATGCAATGCACCTAGGAAATTAAACGTTTTCTATATGTTTTGCAATGGTTGTGTGTCTCATCCCGGCTTTATTTTCTCGGATTTGAACTTTCCCTCATTTTTATCCTATTTTCATCCTTTTGCCTTTCTCTACCACTCTTTTCTTTCTTTCATTGTATTATGTTTTGCTCTTTTATTTCTCATTCACTTTCATTTCTTAAGATTATGATCGAATCCTATGTTAATTGCCTACGTATCACGGTGCCGCGTGAATCAGATCATTACGTAGTTCAAGGGATAAATCTGAAGGAAAGAAATAAACATTTTGCGAAACTTTCATTCATTGGATAAAATGAGAAACTTCAATACATTTTTGAAACTTTTGAAAAAATTATAAAAGACTCAAGACACACTTCCTTGGAAATGTAAAAACTACAGTTGGACAGGACTACAGCAGGAAAATAAAATACAGACTCGAGAAATATCAAAAATACATCAGTTCTTCCATTGCTTCAGGCACCCGTGGGGCATCATTCGGCCTTGCCACGGGCCTGCGTGCTATATCTTGTTGGAGGTGGTAGAGGTCGTCCATTATCTTGTGGACGAAGATCATAACCGCTAAGAAAAAGGTGGTCTGAGTCATATCTTCGCATTCCTGGCATTTGGTGACAATGTAATCAGCTATCTCCCGGAAACTTTGTCTGATGATACCTTTCTCCTGAAGTAGACGCCCGATCTGTTGAGATCTTGCCTCTAAAGCCTGGGCGTCTTTGTGAGTCTGCTTTTGCCACTGTCGCAATTCTTCTTCCAACTGGGCTATCATGTCATAACATTGTTCTGTTTCTGCCTTAAACCTTTGTGCTTGTTTGGCCATCTCGTTTTCAAAGGTGGCCATTCTTTCTTTCAAACCCAGAACTTCTTGGTCATGCTTTCTCTTAGATTTTTGCACGAATTCTGCCCTTTCTTCGGCATTATTTGCCAACTTTGCTCGAGCTCAGGTCAAATCTTCCTCGGCTTTATCCAAATCGTCAACATAGCTACACAACTTGTGCCTGAGACTGCTGACAAGTATTTCGTCGGCTCTACTTCTTTCGGGGTTTTCAATGGCTATCCTCATTTTCTGGATTTGAGCCCTGAGGGCTTCATTTTCTTTGTTCAGCCTGTTTCTTTCCCCTTCGGCTGCATCGGTTTGTAAAGTGTTTTCAAATTTGAGCTCTCGGATCTGGGCCTCCAGTTTACTTATTGTAGCCCGGTAGTTGTTTTCCTTTTCTAGCCAACCCTATTGTTCTAGTGTCTGCTCAGTAAAATGCTGCATATGAGGTCTTTTCGCAGGTCGCTCCAGTTCTTGGTGCTCTCGGCCTCTTCTACCATACCAAGAATTATAGGCTGGCTCTACTTCCCCTTGAGATAAGTTTCTCACCCGAGTCTGAGGCTCTAAGAATCTGCATTGGTTCCAAATCTGACGGACCCTATCTTCCGGAAATGTAGCTCTTGGACACAACTCAATGGCTTGTTGGCTTAGGTCCTCATCATGTGGAATGCCTTGTTGTCTACCCTACTGCCGTAAGACCCGATGTCGGGCATATGGCTGGATACTCCGCAGACCCATTAACAAAATATAGCACACTTCAGCGGACATATTGATAACCTCGCCGACAGGGAATCATCCGAAAGTCCACTCGATTCGGTCAGCGGTCAATGAACTCAGATGTGAGTGCCAGGCTTCTGTGCCCTCAGGAAATTTGTGGCCTTCTATCCGAGTAATGTGTTCTTCGATACAATTCAGATCGGTTAAGTCGTAGTTCATGTAGCCTGGGCGGCGACAGAGGTGCTCGATCATCCAAATCCGTAGGAGCAGATTGCACCCTTCAAAGAACTTTCCTCCTGATTGGCAAATGGTCAAAGCACGGTAAATCTCAGCTAAGATCATTGGTATAAGGGTGCCATTGCTCTTCTTCATCATGAAATCTGCCATCCCTACTAATCCGATATCTATAAGTCCGTCACCTCTGGGGCAGATTAAGGTGCCCAAGAATGCTACCACAAAAGCTAAACCCCTGCGGGTTTCCCATTTAGCCTGGTTCTTGTGGTGAGTCAGGCCAGTATTTTCAGCTTCATAGCCCCGAGGATCTCCATAATGTTTGTACAGGAAATAGAACGTGCAGAACCCTTCCTCCAGGTGTGAGTCTTGAGTGTCCCAACTGATGTTCAACAGATCCAAGAACTTATGTGGAGTTACCGCCCTGGGTGCCACCGGATACCGGCTTCTAAGATTGTCACCGAAACCAGCATACCCCGCTATTTCCTCTAGCGTGGGTGTCAACTCAAAGTCTGAAAAGTGGAACACGTTGTTGGCAGGGTCCCAAAATGACACTAAAGCTTCGACGATATCCAACCTCGGCTTGATTTTTAGAAGGCCTGTGAGTCCGCCCAAAGCTTTTACGGCAGACTTTCAACTAATTTCCCCCAAGTCGCCCCACCACATATGGAGTCCCACGGGAATTTCCTCGACAGCCCTAAAGGGAGTGTTTTCAACTGTATTCATCCTGCAAATTTGTTTGAATGTTTTGATTAAGAAAACAAAGTCATACAAGGTTTTGACTGAATGCGAAAAGGTGTCATTTTTGCAAAAGTTTTTGTAATAAAAAAAATGGACCGTCTTTGCGAATACGGCCCCTCAATACTTCGGGTAGGAAGCTTTTAGGGCTGTGCTCGCTAATTAGGCCAAAATTTTCGAAAAGACTATAAGTGACTATTTTTGCAAAAATAGCCTTCCGGCGTCCCGTTGGGACAATTGGCTATTTTTAGGCAAGAACAACATCACCTAATTTTGCGACCGTATTTTCTATCTTGGTTTTGAAAATAAGGTTGGACCCGATGAGGGTTGCCTACGTATCTCACTTCCGGTGAGAATCAAACAATGCGTAGTTCGGGAAATATCGACACAATTTTGAAAAAATATGCACCGACTTACTTTATTTCGAAATACTATTTTCAAAATTTTGGCAGAGTTTCGGGATGATCTCGAATATCGGATTTTTTCAAAAATCGGCTAAATCTCCTATTTTATTCCTCTCTTGGTTTTTCTGTTGTCTCTTTTTCTTTTCTTCCCTTTTTGTTGTTTATTTCATATTTTTTTTATAGCCGGCCAACAAACAAACCATAACAAATTGTTGTACATATAGCAAGTAGGATGCATCAGAATAGATTTTCATTTTGGGTTCACCTGTCCTAGACGGACCCAACCCCTGTGTTGAGTCCCCTAAGTCAAATGCACGTGATGCAAATAAACGTTCCTACTAGGGATCCGGCATGATCTATGTCATACTAGGTTTATACCCTAGGGTTTTGTTCTAGACAAGTCTTACCCGAGCGGACAGCTCGAGCCGAGGTCGGGGCAGCGTACCGGGAATACAGAAGCTTCACCGGCTTTGCAACTTGTCCGTACCTCGTTCTAAAATTTGGATGAATCTAACAGAAAAGAAGTCACACGAAGTGCACACTTCCCAAATGATTTAGAAGACCCAGAGAGAAGAAGGGTTTCGGCACAGTTTTATACGCAGTTCAAATAATATCAAAGCGGTAAATGCGGTAATTAGCACATCAGGTTTAAACATGTAAAATCAGATAATGAAAGCCAAAATATAACAGTTATACAAGCTCGAATTCTTGAACCCTGAACCAGATATTCTGGGTTCACAGATCCCCGGCATAGTCGCCAGAGTTGTCACACCTCCTTTTTACCGATAAGGGTATAAGGGAGTTTTTCTACTTTAAGTGACATTATTCGGATTTGGGATTTAATTATTATTTTAGAGTCGCCACCCGGGTTTTTGACGATGCTCCGGGACACCGTTTATTTTAAAAATCCCAAACCGAGGAATTTTGACTCTGTTTGATTTTTGTCTGCGACCAGAAATCCGAGTAAGTAATTCTGTTAGCCCGAGAGAAGGTGTTAGGAATTTTCGAGTTCCGTGGTTCTAGCACGGTCGCTTAACTATTAATATTCGGCTTGAATTATCCGATTATTTATGTGCTTTAACCTATATTAAAAACTCTTTGAAATATAGCCGCTTTTGATAATATGGATTAATCTTGAAAACAAGTCACGAGAAACGCGCACTTGTTATGCTTTGGACGTGTTACAATTAAGCCACATGAAATGCACCCGTAATTGCAACACGTAATTTTTACTATGATTTGAAGTTTAAGACGGGGACATGAGTTGTCGCGCCCAAGTGTAGATTACGTAGTCAAGACTATGGTCGCGACGGTTTTATAATGCCCATTTGTGGTGATGTTCGATTATTCCTTATGTTTTCTATTTGAAGGAGTATTTTTAGTTTTAAACTTAATTAGGACGTTTATGGATTTATCTTGGACAAGTCACGATGGTGTGCACTTGTTGTTTTTGAGCACATGGCAAACACGTCACATGAAATGCACCCGTGGTTGCTATGGACATTTTTATTAATTTTTGGAGTTGAAGGTCGGGGGCACAAGTTGTCACTCCCGAGTGTAGGTTATGGTAGTTTTGGAACAATGTTCGATTACTTACTAAATTTTAATCTGGAGATGTATTTTTCCTTTCTACCTAGAGGATATGTTAGAGAATTGTCTAAAATTAAGTTTACTAACCTAAAAGACAAGATACTTGGGCTATGGCCACATTTTAGCACCATGATTATTTCACCCCTTTTGGGCCAATCCTATTTATGACTAATTATGAAAGAAATAGAAGCTATGTAATGCGATAAAGAAACGTGCCAACAAATGAAAGTTCTACAAGAAATCCAAAGGTTACTAATTTACAACAATATTTCAAGATGAGAATTTTCCAATAAATAACATAGTAGTTTTGTTGACTTCAGATGGAACAAATACAGGTTTTCCGAATCATGATCCATATGTATTAAATCCTGTGCAGAGGCATTCGAATGTTACTTGGCGTAAATTCAGAAGATCTAAAGGCTATGAGACGAGTCGAAAAGGAACGTTTTAAATCGCAAATTCCTATTTGTGTATTTCGAAAATCATTGATTCTGGAACGTGGTTTTTTCAGAATTTCAGTAAGAGCTTGCAAAGGGATTTCAGACAGGTTAATTCGAACACTAATTCATACAAAAATGCTTTTTGAGTAGTGAATCCATACTTATATATTTGGGGAAAAACTTTATCAAGACGAAATAAAATTATAAATCTGTGTGTGAACGATGTCCAGTCCCGTTTTACATATACATAAATAGAATTCAATTAAATACAGTTTTTCTACTCAAAAGTACAAGTTCTAAAACATATTTCAGCTTGAGATATGCATACAAATTTCTAACAGAGAGGTCCTACACAAATTTGGCCATGAAAACTCAAATAAGAAACCAACAAATTAACATATTATAATACAAGATTCACATTTAAAAGGGATGCATTCCTAGACAGGAAAGTTACATACCTTTCACAAGAAGAAAAAACAAAGTAATCCTGACCAAATAAATGTCAGGCCAAGGAGTACTTCAGCTAGAGGAAGGAATAACCAAGCAGCAAATAACCAGCAACCTTTGAAAACCAAAACAGCTCCCACGAAACTTAACCCAGATAGACTCAAAAATCAGAGTCTAAAGGAGGAAAGAAGCTCAGAATCCCAGCAAATACTTCATGGACAAAAAGGAATCAGATTTTTATTTCTAATACCTTCAAAAAATTATTTTTGAGCAGAGGTTGTTCTATGTTTTTTTTGTTATTTTTAGCTTTTTTCAGCAGTCAAAAATCGTCCAACAGATCCCCTCTATGCTGAATATCCTAGTCTATATATACAAAAATTTAGGGTAGCATCTTTAGAGGATATTTCTAATTCTATTAGGCTGAAAATAGTACAGGTACAACTATCAAACTTTATCCTTTTGGACAGGTGTACCTTCTTCTAGAACATTCTATTAATTCCAGCTCTTATCCTCTTTTAAAGTTATTGTTTTACTCTCAAAAATCTGATTTCCTAGTTCTAGAAAGTTCTTGGGTTGTTACACCCAAGATTCCCTCAATTAAAGTACTAAATTACCCTTTAAGGTTTCTAGAATTACCCTTAGGTTGACTAGGGTTAAGTTTGATTGGGGTTAGCTATTAACCTGGGTTAGTTATTCTTAATTAGACATTTAGTTAATCAAACCTAATTAATCTTACCTAGTAGTAGGTGGCTGATTAGGTTCTCAACTACTAATTGACTACAAACTTGTTTAGGATTTTAGGTTAATTAATAAAGATCAGCTAAGTTGTTTGGTTTAGTCAATTTCCCTGTATTAAGGTCTATTTTAGCTTCACTTGAGCCTAGGGGAAATTAGTTTGTTTAGGTTATTTGAATATGTCAATCTAAACTAAGAGTTGAAATTTAACCTATGATTAATTGGAGGTTAACACCTAGTTGCGACTGATAACATAGGCAGCAAAAATCAAGGCTAAATCAAGCGATGACCTCAAACAATACACGAGAAAATAACTAATACAATAGAGGTTAATACACTTACAAGCATTCCGACATATGAGTTCAGGGATTCAATCAATTAGTCGTTCATGCTCGTTTATTGACAAAAATTCATAATCATACAGATGTATGGAGATTAGCAAAGAAAAGAAACTGCAAAACCTAATGCTAATCTTGATTACACCAATCACAAAACATAAACAGTTAAATCATACCAAATAGTGATAAAAACCTAACTCAATATATTTGGGATTTTACACTAGGAAGAAAACATAAACAAATCAAAAACAAAGGTAATAAGAGGAAGTCAGTGATTTAGACTACGGCATGTTCATGCTAAAAATAAAAGACACAAGAGATAGATAGAAAGGAGGGGGGATACCCGTCTGAGGGGTTTGGATGAACTCCGGCGACTTACCGGAGTTTGGCCGGACTCCGGCGACCTCCGACCTTTACTCACATGAATCGACGGTTTTTTTCAAGAGCCATCAACTCATGTGAGTTTGAGTCACAGAGCCGCTTGGATTCGTCATTAGCACGAATTAGAGTTCCGAAAGCTTCTCAGATCTGGAAAAACTCGCAACTGAACGGTGATCTAGAGAAACCATCAGTGGGACGGGATTAAGGGGCACACGGGGATCATTTGGTATCAATTTGAGGTTGATTGCTGGTGCTCCGCCGCCGGAGGCGATTTCCGACCGGCAGAGTTAGGGCGGGGGGACGGTGGGACTAGGGCGGTGGCCGGCTGGTATCTAAGGGGAAGGAGAGAGATGAAGAGAGGGGTGGGTGTTATACTTAGGCGACTGGGGGGTAGGATATTTGAGACAGTAATATAGTAAACGGGTGTGGGGTTCCCAGCCGTTGGATCTATCTTGATCAGCGGATGGAATTTGTTTTACTTATACTAAACGGAGTCGTTTGGGTAATGGAGGGGGGTAGGCCGGGTTATGGAGGGAATTTGGGCTAGGTCATTGGGGTGATGTAGAGAAGGAATTGGGCCTGGGCATATTGGCCCAAATCGAAATTAGTTCTCCTAGTTAATTAAACTAATTAATCTAATTAAGTTCAAATTTAATTAAATCCAAAAATGCAGTAATTAATTTTAAACCTTATTTTTCATCTAATTACAGATTAATTGAAAACTAATTTTATATTCCTAATTAAATCTATACTTTATCGAATAAAAATGATTAATTTTTAGTAATTAGTTATTAAAAACTACATTACGTTAAATAACCATCATTCGTCTATTATTAATTAATTACAAATAATAACTTCATAATTTCTCGATAATAGTGATGCAATTTTTAATAATTTTAAAAGATGAATTATGGATATGAAAATGCAAATAATTCACAATTAATCCCTAAAAATCAACAAAAATTCACAAAATCAATTGATTCATTGAGATTTTTATAGGATGATATGGCGAGTAAAAATCACGTGCTCACAGATGCTTCCATGTCAAATCTTTTCAGCAGCTCTTTGATGTACTTGAAGTCCCGGGAAGAAATTTAATTCTCCCATCATGCTCATCTCAAACTCACTCCCCATGAGTTTTGCGAATTCCTCACATAGAGAGTCGATTGTGGCTCAAAAGATGATATCATCAACGTATACTTGCATAATGAGCAGGTTCCTCCCTCATTTCTTCAGAAAAAGAGTGTTGTTAATTTTCCCTCTTGTAAAGCCATTTTCCAGAAGGAATTTTGACAACCTTTCATACCAGGCCGGGGGAGCCTGCTTTAGCCCATACAACTCCTTGTCTAGATTGAACACATGCTCAGGATGCTCGTGATTCTCAAATCCAAGTGGCTGCTTGACATAAATTTCTTCTTTTAAGAAGCCATTCAGAAATGCACTTTTGACATCCATTTGGAACAATGTGAACTCCATATGAGATGCAAAGGTAATTAGAATTCTGATAGCTTCCATTCGAGCAACTAGATCAAAAGTTTCATCATAGTCAATCCCTTCTTCTTGATTGTAGCCTTGAACTACAACCTTGCCTTGTTTCTTGTTGTATTCCCAAACGCATCGAATTTGTTCCTGAAAACCCATCTCGTTCTAATAATAGTTCTAATTGCAGGCCGAGGAACTAGGTCCCATACTTTATTTCTTTCAAATTGATGCAGCTCCTCTTGCATGGTTGTGATACAGTATGCATCTTTCAATGCTTCTTTGATATTTTTGGGCTCTTTTTGAGAAAGAAAGGATGAAAAGGCAAGTGAGTTTCTAGCTTTTGATCTGGTTTGAACTCCTGAGTCAAGAGGGGTGATTATGTTGTCAAGAGGATGTGAGCTTTTGTGTTTCCAATTTGGTACCTGAATCTCATTGGTAGAAGACCCAGGTATGTCTGACTGAGGTTCTTGGCCACTTCTTACTTCAACAAGTGGAGTTCCTTGGACTGCATCGACAACTCTGTTTTCAACTTCAGTTGTTGTGATCGTGGGACCATGTTCCTCTCCAATGGATGGAGATGTAGTCGCATCATCTTCACTGGATTCCTTAACATGACTCATCATGTCTGCCTTTCTATTTTCCATGTCAATAACTTCTCCTGGAACAGATAAAGGTCCTTTATCTTGATCATCATGTTTGTCCTTCTCACAAGAGATGTGAGATTCATCAAAGATCACATGGATACTCTCCTTAACACATTGAGTTCTTTTGTTGTATACTTTGTAAGCTTTGCTTTGGGACGAGTATCCCAGAAAGATTCCTTTATCACTTTTGGCATCAAATATTCCATGTGCTTCCTTGCCATTGTTGAGAACATAACATTTGCAGCCAAATGTCCTCAAATGCGTCAGCTTGGGCTTTCTTCCATTCAGCATCTCATAAGGTGTTTTGTTTAGAAGGGACCTGATCATGCACCTATTTATCAAGTAGCATACAGTGTTGACTGCTTCTGCCCAGAAAGTTTTCGCAATGCCACTGTCAATTAGCATTGTTCTTGCCATATCTTCAAGAATCATGTTCTTCCTTTCTACAACACCATTTTGTTGTGGTGTTCTTGGAGCTGAAAAATTATGCGTAATGCCATTTTTGACACAGAATTCATCAAACTTGGCATTATCAAATTCTGTCCCATGGCTAGATCTGATGCAGGCTACATTACTTCCCATCTTCACTTGGATCTTCTTGACAAAAGTGATAAATACTTGTAAGGTTTCATCCTTGGTTCTGAGAAACAAGGTCCAAGTGAATCTGAAGTAGTCATCCACTATCACAAAGATATATCTTTTTCCTCCTCTGCTTGGCACCCTTATAGGTCCATATAGATCTATATGAAGAAGATCAAGTGGTCTTGAGGTGCTAACTTCCCTTTTTTGGTGTGAATGAGGATCTGACATGCTTTCCTTTTGCACATGCATCACACACTTTGTGTTCCTTGAATCTTGACTTGGGAAGACCATGAACCAGGTCCTTTTGAACTAGTTTGTTCAGTAATGAAAAGTTTGCATGCCCTAGACTTCTATGCCATAATTCAGCATCATCATCAATAACTCTTAGACAACTGAGATCACCACTCTGCAAGGACTCAAAATCAGCAACATAGATGTTCTTGTATCTCTTGGCCACTAACACCACTTCACTAGTCACAAGATTTGTGACTATGCATATCTTTGACAGAAATTCCACCTTGTTTCCCTTGTCACATATTTGAGAGACACTCAGCAGGCTGTACATCAAACTATTGACATATTACACATTCTCAATAGAGTGAGTGACTGACTTGCCAATTCTTCCAACTCCCAAAATGTATCCCTTTTTTCCATTTCCAAAGGATACACTCCCTCTTTGCAGGGCCTTCAGTGAAAGGATATTGATTGTGTTTCAAGTCATGTGCTTTGAGCAGCCACTATCCATGTACCATTGTTGGTTGATCTCTTTCACCTCTTCCTGCACAAGGAAATCAAGGGTCAGATTTAGGAACCCAAACAAATTTGGGTCCTTTGTAGTGAGGAAAAGGATGAATGAGTTTTCTTTTAGTCCAGGCAGGCATCATGCGTTTTCTATACGAGAGACCAGGTTCTCTCGCAGTAGTTACTTTATTAGCATAAACTTTATTTTTTTGTTGAGACTGAAACCTAGCCTTGCAGTTTTCCTTAAGGTGCACATTGTTACACAGTGAGTACAACGCCAATTATCGGGTACAGTAACATACTTTCTATGAGGGTTGTATGGAGTTTTTTCCCTTTGAAACCCAACTCCCTTCCTCCCCCCCCCCCCCCCTTTTTTTTTT
>ML294019.1:0-15005 GCA_005239495.1 Nicotiana undulata
GTAACTCAATAGATAACTGCTCAATATGAGGAAAAAGTCTCAGGTCTAAGCCCGCAGTCCCAATGCAACTACTCAATGCAATGGAAGGGAAAGTCTCAGGTCTAAGCCCGCAGTCCCAATGCAACTACTCAATGCAATGCAATATGAGGGAAATGCTCAGGTCTCTGCTCGCAGTCCCTATGTATGCAATGCAATATGAGGGAAAGTCTCAGGTCCTTGCCCGCAGTCCCTATGTATGCGATGCACTATGAGGGAAAGGCTCAGGTCTCTGCCCGCAGTCCCTATGTATGCGATGCAATATGAGGGAATGGCTCAGGTCTCTGCCCGCAATCCCTATGTATGCGATGCAATATGAGGGAAAGGCTCAGGTCTCTGCCCGCAGTCCCTATGTATGCAATGCAAGATGCCATGTAGGGCGCCGAAAGAAAACAGCCAGAACACAACAAAATGTTGCACAAGCCACAATGAACACCCCAGCAAAACAGGAAGGCAAAATGCAAGGTGCAGCGATAAGTTCAACACGATAACTTCAATCAAAGTAGTGGCAACCTCACTCATAAGCAGAAATCACTTAAGGGGGAAAATCAAATATCACTGTAACAATGTAACGAGGAGAGAACCTAACAATATAGCAACGATTCACAATACTCAAGTCAATAAATAGAGTACCAATCATTCCGGCAAAGGAAGCAGCTATAACAAATCTCGCCTAACAGTTCGTTTCACGGAATAAGCTCAGCTAAAGCAAATATTCAATAATGAGAGGCACCAAGGAAACACCACTATTACGGGTGAGGGTCAACTATACCTAAATAACATTTAAGGTGAATCATGTAAATCATCATGTACGACTCACAGGCATGTTTGACGCCAAACGATAGATATTCCAATTCATGTTAAACAATTGTACGACTAGATGATACTAATTCTAATCAATTAGGCAGTTTATAACGAAATTTTAGCATAATGGTAGGAGAGCGAAAAATATTAAGCTAAGTCAAATTCATATCAAATAATCAACAAAGAGGTATCGAAGTCAAGAAAATCTAATTCAAACAGAGGAAGATGAAACTAGTAATCAGAACTCAACCATAACAGCTACTACTCCATACGCCGGAGATATAGGGACCTAAGAATCCTAAAAGGCCACTTAATTGCAAATAAGTCCAAGTACACACTCGTCACCTCGCGTACACGGGCTACAATCAACATAGAAGACTCAAATCCTAAGGGGTAGTTCCCTCACACAAGGTTAGGCGAGATACTTACCTCAAAGACGACAATCGGTACTCGAAAATGGACTTCCCGGGCGGGAAGACCTCCGGACGGCTCAAATCAACTAAAACAACTTCAAAATGCACATAAAAACATATAAGGGACTATTCACAATGATAAAGTTTCAATCTTTACTAATTTATAAAAATCGACCCAAAAGTTGACCCCCGGGCCCGCACCTCGGAACCCGATAAATTTACCAAAAACCGATTACCCGTTCCGATACGAGTTCACCCATACTAAATTTATCCAAATCTGATGTCAATAGGTCATTCAAATCATGAATTTTCAATTCAGAAATTTTCTTTCAAAAACTCAAGTTTCTTCAACCCAAAACACGAATTAAATGATGAAAATACGAACTAATTCATGAGATATAATTAATTATGGTGGAAGAACACTTACCCATTCGATTATCTTGAAAATCCCCAAAACATCGCTCTCAAATCCGAAGTCCAAAGTTCAAGATATGAAGACAATGGCTAACCCTCGTTTATATGAATCTGCCAGGACTTCCGCACCTGCGACCAGCTTAACCGCACCTGCCCGATCGCAGGTGCGGAACTCTAACCGCACTTGTGCTCCAGTCTCCACCTGCGCCCAGTGATCGCTCCTGCGGGGACCACACTTGCGCCCCAAAGATCCGCACCTGCGAAGGCTGCCCAGTCCACCCCAGCTCGCACCTACGGTCATCCGCAGATGCGTCCACATCAGAACAGCAGAACCAGCTGCCTTTTCCAAATTTTAAACTTCCCGCTAACCATCTTAAATCATCCCGAGCCCCTCAGGACCTTAACCAATTACACCAATAGGTCATATATCTTCACACGAACTCGGTCGGACCCTCGGAACACCAAAAACAATGCCCGAATCACCGAATCAAACCAAAAATCAAACTTATAACTTTCAAAACCTCCAATATCCAAACTCGTGCCGAAACCTATCAAATCAACCCGGAATGACGTGAAAATTTGCAGACAAGTCCAAATGACACAACGGTCCTACAACCACTCCCGAAATTCCATTCCAATCCTGATATCAAATTCCTCCTACCGGCCGGAATCGCCGAAATTCTAACTTTCGCCAAAATACCCCAAATCACCTTACGGGCCTCCAAATCCAATTCCGGACGCACGCCTAAATCCAAATTCATCATACGAAGCTGTTGGCTTTAACCAAAACTCATTCCGTGGTCGTTTACTCAAAAGTCAAACCTCCGGTCAACTTTCTTCATTTAAGCTTCAAAATTTGAAAATTCTCTCCCAATTCGACTCCGGATTATCCGGAAACGGAATCTAACCGCGCACACATGTCCATATACATATGAGGAGCTGATTACGGTCTTATACCACCGAACGGAGCTTAAACTCTCAAAACGACCGGTCGGGTCGTTACAATACTATTTATAATGCTTTACCTCTTTCACCTGAGGAATTTGGTACACTTAAAAATGAAAAAGAGTCAATTAAAATAAATGCTCAAACAATTTATAATGCTTATCAAGTAGCATTAGATCATGCTAGACCAAATGTTCCAACTCCTACCTCGTCTAGCTCACATGTTCCTAAAAGATCTGCGAGGCTAAAATCACTTAGTTCTTGGACGGGGTTCAAGGGTTTCAAGGTGATAATGTTGGTGATAGTTCACAACTAAATGAGCTTCAAGTTTATTTGTCGCAGGGACTTGAATCAGAGAATCCACACGGCACCTTCAATGTTTTGAAATGGTGGAAGAACAAAGAAAAACACTTTCCGGTTCTTTCAAGGATGGCTCGAGATATTTTAAGTATTCAAGCTTTAACAGTGGCATCAGAGAGCGATTTCTTCCAAGCGAGACTGCAAATCGGTGATCATAGAGCGTCTATAAGGGAGAGCTTAGAAAAATCAGTACTCTTCAGAGATTGAATCCGTTCGGAAAGAAGAAATTTTAGACTTCTGAATCACAACCGGATATAGACGAAGCTTATGAAGAAATGACAGCAGAACTTGCGGAGGATGCTGCTTCGCCCGGAAGCGGTGATGAACAAGCTTCTTTTCCACCACCACCAACGGAAATTCCTCCCAACCTTGAAGGATTTATGAAATTTGTTAGAGATACTATGTAGATTAATATGTAACTTGTATTTTGGAACGTCTTGATTAGTTTTTTCCCTTTTAATGGTAGTATTAGTACCTTAGTTGTGCTCATTCCATTGGGGGAGGAAGACTAAGAAAGATATTGTCATTTTTTAAAATGTCGTATTAATAAAAATTATAAGACATTTCCTTGAATATTTGTGTTTACACTTGAATTAAAATACATAAGTCATAATTATATAATATAATTTACAATAAATTGTCTTATATAATATAATATAATTACATAACAAAATTTTTGTAACTCTAGAATCACACTTATATAATATAATTTACAATAAGTGCAAGTTTGAATATCTCTTAACTATTTTTTTGTGTTTAAATTTAAATTACAAGACATAAGTCATAATTTACAATAATTATTATTTTCGAAGAAGTAATGATTATTTTATTCAATATAAAATACTTTTTAAAGGGTGAAAAGATAAATAATATTTTGCTAAAAGTGTTCGTACTTTTAATATAGTAGATAGGTAGGTAGATAGATAGATATTAAAATAAATATATATATATATATATATATATATATTTATGTATAATATTAACAGGGCAAGGCACAAACCCCATAAATACTAAATATAATACGGAGTATTTTATAAACAATAGATTAAGCACATTCACTATTTCAAAGTTTTCTTACTACGGTGATATTGTTACAAACTTAAGAAGAAAATATGGTTCAAAGGAAATGTGTATTTTACAAGGTAAAATTTCTTACTACTGAATAGTTGTTGTTGTTTTTGTATGAACAAATAGTCATTCAAGGATGACAGACACATTAATTCACTACTAAAAATTAGGTAATTTCCGTCCAAGAATTTTCGATCGAAATAGGTCGGAAATAAGAGTAGTTGGTCGCAAAAGTCAACAAAAATTTCCGTACAGCAAAAAAATAAAATTTCCGTCCGATTTTGATCGGAAATTGATCAAATAATTGATCATACTTATATATAATGTACAAAAATATTTATTTATTAAAGGTTTACCAAATTTCCGACGGATATTTTGTCATACTAGATAAAATATCCTTAAATTTTAATGTTTTCTTCAAAATCTATTGCATATCAGGGGAATAATTGTAATTAATTATTGCATTAAACAAGCAAAAGATAAAATATGAGGTGAAAGGATCGCAACTTTTGTTGCCAATAAAAGCTCCACACAAAAACAAACAAAAGGAATGTAACATTACCGTGGATGGTAATACTGAAGGCAAGTGGGACCTGCTGCAGTTACTGAAACTCTGCGTTAATTGCAGCTACAGGCAATATAATATAACTCTGATCTTTGTTGTTTTCAGTCTCTCCTAAAAAAGAACTCAAGTCATTTTCTGCAATGAAACTGTTTATTCGTTGCTTTATATATGTAATAATTCTTACTAATACTCAAGTCCAACGGCCTTTTCTACATAGGATATGAAAATTTACTCATATCTCGATGTTTATTCATAGTTCCGTATTTGGCCATGAGCTTTCAAATTTTTTTGAAAAATTTGATTTGGATGAAGTTTGGTGTGAAGATGAAAATGTGTTTGGACATGATTTTTTCAAAATATATTTCACTTTTTATTTTGGAAAAACATGTATAAAATTCTCAAGTTTTGGAGTTTTGGCCCAAAATCACCAATTTTGGTGAATTTGAGATTTTGCCAAAATATGGGCAAAAATCTATAGCCAAACATGTATTTACCAAATAAATTCCAAATATATCTTGAAAAAATCTATGCACAAACGGGGCCTTAGAAAATAGTTTTACTCCTACAAATTCGTACTTTAGATGTGTACGATGGAAATCGGGCACTGTTTGGTCGAGATAGGAATGTCACGTCGAAGAGCTAGGACGTCGACTTCGAAATCGAAGCCTATGTTCATATCGAGGTCGAGATAGGAATGTCACGTCGAAGAGCTAGGACGTCGAGTCCGAAATCGAAACCTATTTTCAGATCGAGGTCGACATCAATCGAGGCCAGAAAGAGACAGACTCCAAGTACTATCGGCATAGCTTTACAACGAAAAGGGCGAGATGTCGGCGATTGATCGAGGATCGTGGCGTGAATCTCGGAACGGATCAGATCTATAGCAGTTAATCAGTTGTTAATACGATTTCCTACTATAATTAAAACTGTACCTTAATTAGGATTCCTCTAATATATAAAGGGGAATTTCAATCATTTGTAATCATTATTGCTCACTGAGAAAAATATATACAACCATTTACTTCTTGCTTATAGCTCTACTTACTGTTCATCTGAGTTGCTTTATTCTTTATTGTTCTTACTATACCGCCTCGAGGTTACTCGAGGTCGAGGCTTAGGTTACACACTGGTTTGATTTATTTTACAGTCTAATTTATCTATTTATTTTCTTGTTTATCAATTGGTATTGAACGAAATCATATATCCTTAAAATCACAATATAAGTGTAATTGTTATCCAAATTTTAGGGTGAACAGTTTGGCGCCCACTGTGGGGCTAAGGATAATAACGATTATTCAATACTAATTCTGGTAACACGCACTATTTTACGCTTGTTCTTGCCAAGTATTTTTGCTTTCAGGTTAAAACATGTCAAACTCACAAAACGCACCCACACATGGTGACAATGGCCTCAGATTTTACGGGGAAAACGATAATATAATTTCCCCAGGGGTCGAGGTGCCACAAGATGATCTCGGTGGAGCACAGGTTGTCAACCCAGACGACGTCAGTTCGCATATTGCTTTAAATTCGAACCTGGGCGCAGACCCCGAAGGGAGTGTACGCAGATAAGGCCGATCTGGTGTCCAAGGTGCACATGGCGGAGGAGATGGGGGAGTCAGTCTCCAGGTAATATTCTAAATGTTACAGGCTCAGTAAGCCGCTATTGCACAACTACAAAATCAACATAGAACACCGAGTGAGGTCGAATCAGAAGTCACCCGCCGTGCCGAGCCAGTACCAGAGAGGTCGAATAATAACGAATCGGGGACTGATCCTGCAATAATGAAAATGTTCGAAGAGCTCACAAAGAGGATTGAGTCGGGAGAGAAGAAAATTGAAGTTAATGATAAGAACATACAACTCCCGAGTTGATCAGATACCGGGGGCACCGCCAAATTTGAAATGGATGGATTCAAAGAAATTTGTATAGAAGTCGTTTCTCCAAGTGTGGCTCTGAAGCCCATTCCAAAAAAACTTCGTATGCCGGATATACCTAAGTACAATGGGACCACTGATCCCAACGAGCATGTCACTTCCTATATTTGGAAGATGATGAGATCAAATTTGTTTTATTAAAGAAGTTCGGAGAGACTCTATCGAAGGGGGCAATGATTTGGTACCACAATCTACCGCAAAATTCCATTGACTCATTTGCCAGGTTAGCAGACTCTTTTATAAAGGCATATGCCGGGGCCATAAAGGTTGCAACAAGGAAATTAGACATTTCAAAGTAAAACAAAAGGATTATGAAATGCTGAGGGAGTTCGTATCCCGATTTCAAATGGAACGCATGGAATTGCCACTGGTCACATATTATTGGGTCGTTCAAGCTTTCACTCAAGGATTGAATGAACGAAGTTCGATAGCATCACGTTAGCTGAAGCAAAATTTGATCGAATATCCTGCGGTGACAAAGGCCGATGTGCATAATCGATATCAATGGAAGATCAGGGTCGAGGATGACCAATTAGGAACTCCTTCCGATTTAGTATATCCGAACAGGATCGCAGAAAAAAATTAGATGGACTTCGAAAGGGAGCCACGGTCGAACAAAGACCGATATCAACCATACATCGCAGATCAACGGAACGACGGCCCAGGACGCATTTCCACCCAAAATGATCAAAGAAGTGATCGCAGACAGATTTCCTAGGGACTTATGAACAAAAGTGGTTTTGATAAGTATGCCGATCCTACAGAGGCACGCCGATTGTCGGAATATAATTTTAGTATCGACGCATCAGGCATTGTATCGTCAATTGTAAGAATCAAAGATACTAGATGGACCAGGCCCAGGCCCATATAGACCGATCCTTCACAAAGAAACCCCAATTTGATGTGTAAATATCATGGTACGCATGGTCACAGGACCGAGGATTGCAAGCAACTAAGAGGGGAGGTAGCCCTTCTATTTAACGAGGGCAACTTTCGAGAATTCCTAAGTGATCGAGCCAAGAATCATTTTAGAGAGAGGAATGCCAACAGAAAAAATGAACATGAGGAGCCGCAACATGTAATCCATATGATCGTCGGCGGGGTCGATATTCCACAAGATCCCATATTCAAACGCACTAAGGTATCGATTACTAGGGAAAAACGGACCCAAGATTATGTGCCAGAAGGCACCGTATCATTCAACGACGAGGAAGCAGAAAGACTTTCTCAACCTCACAACGACGCCCTGGTAATTTCTATCTTATTAAATAAAGTTATAGTTAAGCGTGTTTTAGTAGATCCAGGTATCTCAACAAATATCATCTGATCAAGGGTCGTGGAGCAGATCGTCCTACAAGATCAAATCGTGCCCGCAGCTTGGGGCTTGAACGCTTTCAATATGGCCAGCGAAACAACTAAAGGAAAGATCATCCTACTAGTAACCGTGGCTGGAACTATCCAAGAAACCAAGTTCCACGTAATTGAGGGTGACATGAGGTACAACGCCCTACTCGGCAGGCCCTGAATTCATAATATGAGGGTTCCTTCGACTCTCCACCAAATGATGTAATTCCCGACGTCGGAGGGGGTGAAAACAGTATATGGGGAGCAACATGCTGCAAAGGAAATGTTCGCGGTCGATGAGGTAGTACCAATATCGGCACTGTCTACATCAAAAGGATCGAACATCAAAGGAAAACAAGAAGTCAAATAGCAATCAAAACCACCAGCCTCGACTGAATCGGGGAAGCGGGAAATAGAGGGAGAAGAAGCGAAGATTATTGGACCCCTCGAAATTTCGTTGTTCCCGAAGTCTCCGACGCCACCAAACCAACAGTCGAAGAGCTGGAACAGGTTATATTGATCGAGTACCTGCCCGAGCGAAAGGTATACCTGGGAACAGGATTAACCCGCGAACTCAGGAAAGAACTTATTAAATTTCTTATTGATAACATGGATTGGTTTGCTTGGTCCCACTTAGACATGACAGGGATCCCGCTAGAGATAACGACACATCAATTGAGTCTGGATCCGAAATACAGGCTAGTAAAGCAAAAGAGAAGGCCCCAGTCTGAGGTAAAACACACATTCATCAGGGACGAGGTAACTAAACTTCTTAAAATAGGATCCATTCGGGATGTAAAAAATCCCGAATGGTTAGAAAATGTAGTTGTAGTACCTAAAACGGGAACAAACTTAGCATTTGTGTAGATTATAAGGATTTGAACAAAGCATGCCCCAAAGACTTTATTCCTCTACCTAACATCGATCGTATGATCGACGCCACAGCCAGCCACGAGATCCTTAGTTTTCTCGACGCCTATTCCGGGTACAATCAAACCTATATGAACCCGGAATACCAAGAAAAGACTTCATTCATCACCAAGTATGGAACATATTGTTATAACGTAATGCCTTTTGGACTAAAAATCGCAGGCTCTACCTACCAACGCCTAGTAAATAAACTTTCGAAGAACAAATAGGTAAGTCGATGGAATTATACATTGATGACATGCTAGTTAAGTCCCTGCGCAAAGAGGACCATTTGACACATTTGCAGGAAACGTTCAAGATATTGAGAAAATACAAGATGAAGCTTAACCTAGGGAAAAATGCTTTCAGGGTTGGTTCAGGCAAATTCCTTGGTTTCATTGTGTCGAACCGGGGATCGAGATCAACCCTGATAAAATCAAGGTTATCGAAGACATCACTGTCGTGGACAACGTTAAATCCGTACAAAGGCTGACAGGGCGGATAGCTGCCTTAGGCCGATTCATCTCGAGATCGTCGGATCGGAGCCATAGGTTCTTCTCTCTACTCAAAAAGAAGAACGATTTGGCCTGGGCTCCGGAATGCCAATAGGCGTTAGAAGAATTAAAACAATAGCTTTCGAGCCCGCCATTGCTCCATACTCCAAAGGCAAATGAAAAACTCTACTTATACTTGGCGGTCTCGGAAGTCGCGGTAAGTGGTGTCCTAGTTTGAGAAGAGCAAGGTACACAATTTCCTGTTTATTATGTAAGTCAAACTCTAGGAGAAGCAGAAGCTAGATATCCACACTTAAAAAATTTGGCACTTGCTCTAATAAGTGCCTCTAGGAAGCTAAAACCATATTTTCAATGTTATCTAATATGTGTTTTAACCATTTACCCATTTCGTAATGTTTTACATAAGCCCAAACTGTCGGGTCGATTAGCAAAATGGGTCGTTGAATTCAGTGGGGGTGATATCGAATATCAAGCTTGAACGACCATCAAGTCTCAAATTTTGGAAGACTTTGTGGCCGACTTCACGCCGACCCTCGTACCCGAAGTTGAAAAGGAACTTTTGATGAAATCGGGTACATCATCGAGGGTTTGGACCCTTTTTACAAACGGCGCCTCGAGTGTGAAATGGTCCGCACTAGGCATCGTTCTAAAGACGCCCACGGGAAATACTATGAGGCAATCTATTAAAACTTCTAAGTTGACTAATATGAGGCCGAGTACGAGGCCATGATTGCAGGTCTCAAACTAGCCAAAAGCTTGGGAGCGAAAGTCATCGAAGCCAAATGAGACTCCCTACTGGTAGTAAACCAAGTAAACAAAACCTTCGAGGTTTGAGAGGATAGAATGCAAAGGTATTTGGACAAGCTGCATGTAACTTTACATAATTATAAAGAATGGGCTTTACAGCATGTACCTCGAGAGAAAAACAGTGAAGCCAATGCCCTGGCAAATTCGAGATCATCAGTCGAGGACAAAGAAATTGGCTTTGGGATTGCCGTTCAGCTCTCGAAATGTGTAATCGAAGAAGGTCACGTTGAAGATAAACTCCTCAAGCTTAACTTGGGATTGGAGCAATAAATATATCGAGTATTTGAAAAACGGAAAGCTCCCATCGGACCCTAAAGAATCGAGGGCTCTACAAACAAAAGATGCTCAATTCACATTGGCTGAGGATGGAACATTGTACAAGAGGACGTTCGACAGACCGTTAGCAGTATTCTTGGGATCAGGGGACATCGATTATGTCCTACGAGAATTTCACAAAGGTACCTATGGGAACCACTCCGGTGCTGAAACACTAGCTCAAAAAATCATCAAAGCAGGATACTATTGGGACAATATGGAAAAGGACACTAAGGAGTTTATTCGAGAATGTGATAAATGTCAAAGGTACGCACCGATGATCCACCAATACGGAGAATATCTTCTTCGGGACCCTCGCCATTATCGGACACGCCTTGGATGCCTTCATCATCATCATCATCATTATCATCGGAGGAGGCAAGCAGCCTGGCATCAACTTCATGCACCTTTGCCTGTGCTATCTCCTTAGAGAGGTCAAAACCTCGAGCATGGATTTCCTCAAGGGTCTTCTTCGAGATTGGTATTTGGCAAGGTAGGCAATCCACTAAGCTCGATCAAGGGCCTCCCTTAACTGTGCTTGAGCGGCCTCGGCATCAGTCAGATACATGGCCACTGATTTATCGGCCACAATCTTCACCTTTTCGGTCCCAGTTTGGGCCTTAGAAAGTTCGACCTCGAGCTCCTAGATCCTTTTGGCTTGAGCGAGCTTTTGTCCCTAGCATTCCGAAGTTGAACTTAAGCCAGTCAGCTTTAACTTGATCGACTCCCCCGGAACAACTCGATCTTCTCAATTTTTATGAAATCCCAAATTTGAATTTTTTTTTTTTTTTCCGGAATTCATGTCTAAATACCTAGTAAGTATTTTCCTTTCGCTCCACACACATACCAAAAAGAAAAAGAGCAAACGACAACAAACGACTATATGGCATTGAATGTAAATCAACTTGCATAGCCGCCAATGTAGGTCTGAGTCACTTTAAAAGGACAAACGCCGACCACAATCTGCAAAATGAACGATTTGTGCTTTATGCCGTATCTTTGTATGGGCCCACTTGAGCAAAACATGTTTGTTCCTCTTCACAAACGGTACTACTAGACTCCAAATTTTCTTCTCATGATTACCCCTTATTAACGAGTAATACGTTAACTTGAACTTCAATTCCCCACTATGAAATGAAACAAGTTTAGTTTTTAAAACAAATTTGTTATACTATATATTCTTCTTTACCAAATTCGATAAATATTAAAACAAAAATATTTTATTTGTGAACACATTTTTTTAGTATGAAAAAAAAAAAAAAATTCGAACTCTCAACCTTGAGACAAAAAACAAGTAAGAAAACTTATTTTTAAGAAAAATATTTTCCTTCTTATCAAATACACCCTTTGTTTATATAGATGTTTTGCTATAGAAATTTAAAAAAAGAAGACGGGGGAATAAAATGAAAGGAGCTGCAGCCACGGAAGATGGTCACTTTTGCAATGAGAAAGGCGTTCACATAATATTTAATTTGAAGTTAGAATCCAAAAGGCATTAGCTGATATTAAGTTGTGTTTTAACATAAAAAGGAATTGTGAAATAATGTTTCTTCGTACTTAATATTTTATTTGAACTTCGGAATTTTATAGTGCACGCAGTATTAACAAATCTCAAGGTTAATAATTGCGAAAATAATGTTTATTATCTCCTAAGAGAGTGCACGGTAGCCATTTGGATAATAATGACACAAATAAGATATTTTGATTTCACTAATGACTTTTTGACCCATAAAAGAAGTTTTGGGAAATAAATTTATGCTTCAGAATTATAAAGCACGCTTTGGATGATCGCTAAAATTTTATAATAAATTATGGTAATTATCGTCATAATTTATTAAATGGATTACCAGGTGATTGTCAGTATTTCTGGTGCTTCTAAGATCAACCGGAGCGTAATTTAAGATTATGGCGTGGGTTAATTTTCCCAAAATATTTCTTAATGAAATCACAAATATAAATTAATTTCATGTTATACATGTAGCTCAAAATGAAAATGATTAAAAAAGAAATGGTGAAACAACTAGTCGGGGCCCACAATGGTACATGAAAGAAGTTCAGTCCCTGTGCTCTGTACACACGATACGGCTTGCGGCAATGATACTGACAGCGACAGCGGAGTGTACGTAATTCAGAAATTCACAAATTCTCTATCTACTGCATATGCAACAATTTCTGTTCATTGTCTTCTTTTTCTTCTTCTTTTCATCATGCACAAATTTTGGTGCTCAATTAAAAATAACGTTACCATATTTTACTATTGATTTTACCCTCGTGCGTTAAATTTCTCTTCCAAAACTTATTAAGCCATGTTGCACGATGTGATTTCTTGCTCCCAAATTAGATTAAAAGAAACAGTAGCAAATCATATTGTATACAGGTAAAATCGGGGGCAAAAGTCTTTCGCGATTCGACGACGTGAGAACTAAGCGGAAGCACAGATCGACGTAATTATTATCCAGGCTAGAAATCTCTCATATCGAAACCCGAAAAGAATGAACAATGTATCCGATATCGGACATGGTAAAGCGACGTATCCCGGACCGAGTATAACACCACTAAAAATCCGGAAAAAAGCGACCAAAGTTAGTCGCTAAACAGTGAAAAAGCGACCAAAAAGCGTCCAAACAAACTTGGTCGCTATTTTGTTGGTCCCTTTACTTTAGGGACCAAAGTTTAGTCTCCAAGGTAAAAGGACCAAATATTCCGGGTATCAAATATAGAGACCAACTTTTGTCGCTTTCATATTTTAATAATATAAATTTAGCGACCAAAGTTGGTCTCTAAATTTAAATTAAGTTATTTATTTATTTATTATTATACAAAATATAGCGACCAACTTTGGTCTGTAAACCAAATATAATATTTTAAAATCTGGAAAATAGCGACCAAAGTTGGTCGCTTTTCTTTAATTTTTTTTTAAATTGGTCGCTAATTTCAACAATTTAATTTTTTTTATACATAAGCGATCAACAGTGGTGGCTAATTTCCAGGATTTTTAAAAAAAAATAGAATAGCGACCGAAGTTGGTCGCTATTCTAGAAATCTGGGTTAATTAGCGACCAACCTTGGTCGCTATTGCCCAGATTTAAAAAAAAAAAATAGAAAAGCGACCAAAGTTGGTCGTTTTTCTGAGTATAATTTTGGTAGAAGCTACCTGTTTTGGCAGCTACACCACCTGCCAGCATACCAAATCCTATTACGAGCAACAACAACAACAATACCAACAACAACACAACAACATTAACAACAAGATTAAAACGAACAAAGTATAAAATCATTGTTTGAATCCGAAGAAATATCACCAATCCTATTAAGCTTGTACGGATCAGACTTGGAAGAAAGTTGAGAATGAAACTTCCTTTCGTCTTTGTCATCAAAGAGTCTTATGATCCCCATTTTATGGGAACTGCCATGAGCAACAGATAACTTTTCATTACCATCAACCTTGTCACTCTCAATTAAACTTCTTTTCCTCTTGGAAAATGAAGTAGAGAATTCCTCTATAACCTCTTCTTTTATCTACTTAGGAAATGTTAAATTCCTACCTACACCATCACTGTTTGATACACATGCCGTTGCCTTCTCATCATCATTGTCGCTAATGAGAACAACAATTGAAGACCCACTCTGCCAGTTATTCTATCCAAGTTATTCTTGGTGGAGATTTCATTGCATGTCTAATAAAGTCATCAACCCCTTCTGCAAAATCCTTCTGCAATCCCCGTCGATTAGGATAATTCCTATTGTACATCCAAGTAAGATGTTCCATCTATACAAATAAAAGTTCAATTCATATCCTAAGATTTCAATTCATATCCACAAAAGTTCAATTCATATCCTAAAATTTCAATTTATAAACTAAAATTCCAATACATAAACTAAAAGTCCAATTCATATCCTAAAATTTCAATTCATATCCTAAAGGTTCAATTCATATCCACAAAATTTCAATTCATATCCTAAAAATTTAATTCATACACAAAAATTTCAATTCATATTCACAAAAGTCCAATTCATATCCTAAAGGTTCAATTCATATCCTAAAGGCTCAATTCATATCCTAAAATTTCAATTCATACACAAAAATTTCAATTCATATCCTAAAGGTTCAATTCATATCCTAAAGGCTCAATTCATATCCTAAAATTTCAATTCATACACAAATTTTTTAATTCATATCCTAAAATTTTAATTCATATCCATAAAAGTTCAATTCATATCCTAAAAGTTCAATTCATATCCTAAAGGCTCAATTCATATCCTAAAATTTCAATTCATATCCACAAAAGTTCAATTCATATCCTAAAGGCTCAATTCATATCCTAAAATTTCAATTCATATCCACAAAAGTTCAATTCATATCCTAAAGGCTCAATTCATATCCTAAAATTTTAATTCATACACAAATTTTTTAATTCATATCCTAAAGGTTCAATTCATATCCACAGAATTTCAATTCATATTCTAAATGTTCAATTCATATCCTAAAATTTCAATTCATACACAAAAATTTCAATTCATATCCTAAAATTTCAATTCATATCCACAAAAGTTCAATTCATATCCTAAAGG
>ML294019.1:15096-52580 GCA_005239495.1 Nicotiana undulata
TTTTGTTTCTGGAATTAGGAAAAGCGACCAACTTTGGTCTCTATCTGCTTCCCCTTTCTTAAGCGGTCAACTTTGGTCGCTAATTTTAAATTATATTTATTTATATTTAATAAGTTTTTAAAAATAATAAAATAATTATTAAATTTTATATTTGGGTCCCAGATTAGCGACCAAAGTTGGTCTCTATTTGCTTCCCCTTTCATAAGCGACCAACTTNGTTCATATCCACAAAATTTCAATTCATATCCTAAAATTTCAATTCATATACACAAAAGTCCAATTCATATCCTAAAGACTCAATTCATATCCTAAGAGTTCAATTCATATCCTAAAATTTCAATTTATAAACGAAAATTTCAATACACAAACTAAAAGTCTAATTCATATCCTAAAGGTCCAATTCATATCCTAAAATTTTAATTCATATCCACAAAAGTTCAATTCATATCCTAAAGGTTCAATTCATATCCTAAAATTTCAATTCATAAACTAAAATTCCAATTAATATCCAAATATTTCAATTCATATCTTAAACCCTAAATTCTAACTAAACTATTAAGACAATACAAAGTATAATTCAAATCTAACTAAACTAAAGTCAACACTAATTAGTTAATAAAATTAATTAACAAAACTAATTAAAACAAAACCTAAACCCTAATTCTCAATAAATACAATGTTCAAAGAATTGAAACACTAATTGAAACAATAAACTACAATACATCAAATATTGTAACACACACACACACACGAAATAACAAAGATTCAAGGTTTTAATTCTAACCTTGTTTTTTTAGGTGGAGAAGGAGAGAGAGAGAGAGAGAGAGAGAGAGAGAGAGAGAGAGAGAGGCGGCAGTGGTGGTGGCCGGCAAGCAGTGGGCGGTGAAGCGGCGGCGAGCAAGGGGGGCAGTGGTGGCACGGGGTGGGGGATGGGATTTGGGTGAATGAAATAGAGAAGGGGAGGGAAATAGAGAGTTGGAAAATATTTGGGGAAGGAAATAAGAGAAATGGGGGGNTCGTTTTTGTTTCTGGAATTAGGAAAAGCGACCAACTTTGGTCTCTATCTGCTTCCCCTTTCTTAAGCGGTCAACTTTGGTCGCTAATTTTAAATTATATTTATTTATATTTAATAAGTTTTTAAAAATAATAAAATAATTATTAAATTTTATATTTGGGTCCCAGATTAGCGACCAAAGTTGGTCTCTATTTGCTTCCCCTTTCATAAGCGACCAACTTTGGTCGCTAATTTTAAATTTTATTTATTTATATTTTATATTTTTAAAAAATAATAATATAATTATTAAAATTTTATAACCGGGTCTCACTTTAGCGACCAAAGTTGGTCGCTAATTTTAATTTTCCTTTGACCAAGCAAGTCTGACCAGTCTGGTCAACATTTTGACCACATTAGCGACCAACCTTGGTCGCTAATGTATTTAGAATTATTTTTTAATAATTTTCTCCAGTTTAGCGGCCAACTTTGGTCGCTTTACTTGACAGACCAATTTTGGTCGCAAAATTTTGTTGCTTTTTCCCGAATTTTTAGTAGTGTAACTTCTTGACCTCGGAAATCCTCATGCCGAGACCCAGGAAGAACGAGCGATATATCAGACGCATCAAAGCAATGTATCCCAGATCAAGCACGGCTCCTGGACCTCGGGAGACGGGGTAGGCAGTATTCGCCCTCTACCGAATTTTACAACGTGAATCTCGTCGGTATAAATCATGGATCAACAATTAATGGGAAAACTAGATTTTTACCTTTTTAGACTTGTATTAGGGTTTAATTCTCCTACTATATAAAGAGGAAATGTTTCTTAATTAGCATGACACATTGTAACACGCAGTAAAAAGCTTTCTTTTGTCCTCCGACTAATGTTGAGGCATTGCTTGTTTGTTCTATCCTTTACTCACGATCGAGCTTGTACCAAGAGTCCGATCAAGAGCGAATCCCACTGCTTAGTCTAAGAACATGCTTGGTCATCATATCACAATTGGTTCGATCATTTATTTTATCTTTAATTCATCTAATTGTTGTTCTTAATAATTTGTATTAGATTAAATCACGTATTCTTTAAACCGTGTACGAATTTAATTGTTACCTATTTTTGGGGAAAACACGGATAAAAGATCAAAATGAAATTTTCAAGATCTTGAGGTGTAATATTCAGAGGGAGAAAGATTTTGGTAGAGTTATGAGTTTGGTTGGAAATATGGTGCGTAAGTGGAATTAAATTTGGCTCATCAACAACAGGGGCGGATGTAGCTATCCGAATACACGTTTAATTCGGAGCTAGATATATGTGTAAAGATCACCAAATTTCAATAAATACCACGTTTTGAACCCATAATGTTAATTATATAATGAGTTCAATATTAAAAACATAGAGATTGAACTCATCAAAATAAAATCACGAATCCGCCTTCGCTCACCAATGTTTCCAATTTGAAGTGTTACGTGATATCGTTTGGTGAATTTATTTTTTCTAACAAAGTCATAATATAGTCGTTCCAAAGAAAAGATAAGCATGGACGATCATGATTATGATGATATGGAAGAAATAGTTTGGAATAGTTAAAGTTAGATTTCTAAACATGCTAATCCGCTTGATTAAAAAGATTAGCAAATAAACACTCCATAATTTAGTGTTATTTCATGTAATCAAAGAGTTGGAATTAACAGTTAAGTTTGTTATCTGCAATTTCTAGTATGTGTTTTCAAGACTTAGCTATATTATAACTTTTCATCATAGTGTTTTCTTTTCATGAGTTTCTCTATTTGCTTTTCTTGATTAATTTGCTTCCTTTAGCATTTTTATATACTCTTTTCGGTACTATTCATGGGTTTAATAAAGTTTGTGTATACGGTTAAAATCGGATATGCCCGATTTCGTGGACTCGAGGAGCTGCCTCGAGGATAAGCCCGTAATGGTTCTGGTTCGAGCTCGATGGCAGAGTATGAAGCATAAAGATCGAAGCACTCGTTGAGGATCGAGACCGAGCATGATCGACGTCGAATAAAGGAATGTCGAGATGTTAGCAATAGACCAAATATCTCGGCGTAAATCTCAGAAGAAATTGAACCAAGCGGTTATTGACATCAATCATGAGATTTATTTCCGTTATTAGAGTAGTAACTTATTTAAGATTCCTCTAGTATATTAAGAGGGACCTCATTCATTTTTTGGATATCATACATTTACTGATAAAATAATATACACGTTGCTCTCTATTTACTTACTCTCTACTGTTGTTCTTTACTATTCTTACTACTTGATCTCGAGATTATCCCGAATCTAGGTCGATACATTGCTACAACATTGGTTTGATTTATTTTGTCATTTAATTTACTTATTTAATTCATTTATCAATTGGTAATGAATCAGATCACGTATCCTTAAAATCACAATACAAATTTAATTGCTACTCGAATTGTAGTGTAAATAGTTTGGCGCCCACCGTGGGGCTAAGAATAATAGTGATTGTTCAATACTGATTCTGGTAAAACATACTATTATACGCTTGTTCTTGTCAAGAATTTTTGCTTTCAGGTTGAAACATGTCAAACTCACAAAACGCATCCACACACGGTGACAATGGCCTCAAACTTCATGGGGAAAACGAGAATATGTTTGCTCGAGGAATCGAGGTGCCACAGGCTGATCTCGGAGGAGCACCACCCATCAACCCAGTCGACTTCAGTTCACACGTTGCTCTGAATGCGGACTTAGGCGCAGAAGCCTAAGGAAGTGTACGTAGAGAACGATGAGCTATGGCCGAGGGACACAGGCAGAGGAGACAAAGGAGTCGGTCTCCAAGTGATATTCGAAATGCTTCAGGCTCAACAAACCCCCATTGCTTAGTTACAAAATCAGCACAGAGCTCTAAATAGGGTTGAGCAGGAGACTACTCGCCATATTGAGCCAGTATCGAAAGATCGGGTGATAACACATCGGCGACCGATCCTGCTGTAATGAAGATGCTCGAGGAGCTCACTAAGAGAAATGAATCAAGAGAGAAAAAAATCGAAGCCAATAATAAAAAGGTGGAGACTTACAACTCCCTGGTTGACCAGATACCGGGGGCACCACCGATCTTGAAAGGAATGGATTCGAAGAAGTTTGTGCAAAAATCGTTCCCTACGAGTGCGGCTCCGTAGCCCATTCCAAAGAAGTTTCGTATGCCTGATATACCCAAATACAACGGGACCACTGACCCCAATGAGCATGTTACCTCTTACACATGCGCTGATGATAAGCTATAATTACATATTTTAGTCGCTTATTACACTCTAGTTTACTGCACTTTAATTGAGTTTGAGCTTTAATCGCTAGTGTTTTGCACTAACTGTGTGTTTTATGCCTTGTAGGAGTGATTCCGAGCTATATAGATGTTATGGAATGAATTTAAGTGATTAGGAGCTTTGAATTCTGAGTAAAAGCTAAAGGAATTAAGCCGGGATCGTGTTGGGGGGTCAAATTTGATAGTTAAGAACAAACGAAGACTCGAGGAGGCATATTGCACACTGTCTAGTAAAATGGACATAACCTTTTGATCCAAACTTCATTTGGTCTATATAATATATGGTTGGATAGCTAGCTTAAAGGACTACAACTTTAATGTTTTACGTTTTTTCAAATTCCAAACGAAAAAGGGTATACAATGCGATCGAAATTGCGACTGCGGACCTGAAGCGGACTGGGACAGAATAAAAGTCCATTAGCGCGACCTGAGCATGGTTTTAGCGCGCCCGCGCTACTCCAGACCTGAAAAATAGTCCTTTTTCGCGTGGGAGAAGGTATAATTATTTGGGCCCGACCCTACTTGGTATATATACATGGGAGAACGTTATTTTGGGAGATTGGACATACTTTGGACACAAATTTGACCTAAGGAGATAGAGACACAATAGGAGCAAGGCGGAGAATTCTTCTACAAGTTTTTCCTTCCTCTTCCTATTTTTCATTGTTGGTTATGACTTTTAGTATTGTATTTTTACATACTATTATGAATAGCTAAGTTGTTATCTAGGGTTTTGATTGAACCTTTTGTAGGATAAATTCTTGTTATGTTTTTATATAATTTTGCCAAAGTTTAATCTCTATTTGTTCAACTACGTTCTTGTTGTAGTTAATTGAAAGGATCCTCAATTAGCTGTGCCTATTTATTATGTATCTACTTGAGAGAGAGTGCATATTTAGGTAGTTGTTTGAACAACATCACTCCCGGAGTATAGACGAGATCCATAACCGAGGGTTTAGAGGTTGGATTAGAGATAACAATACCTCGGGTGCAATCTAAAGTGAACTGTAATGTAATTTAGCTAGTGTAACTTGAGAGAGTGCGTCTAGTAGATTATCATAATTACTTGAGAGAGATTTATGATAGCTGGAGTATTCATGATTGATAGAGAATACTTAGGCCAAATTATAAAAGACATAGCGGGAAGGATTCCGACAATTGGGGAAATCATAACTCTAGACCTCCCTAATCTTTTCTCCAACCCGTAGTATCTTTAGTGTTAATGTACTATTTTAATTTGTTAGTTAATTATATATAAGAATCTTAATATTTATAACATAGGAATTGTTCGAGCGTGTCTTCGTAGCAATATTGAACAGCTATAGCTAAGCCCTAGTTCTCTGTGGGATTCGACTCCGAACTTGTAAACCGAATTATATTTGCAACGACCGCTTAGTCCTTTTTATAAGGCATAGTTGGACTTGATCATGCACCATTAAGGTAACAATTTGGAGGACAATGAGATCGATCTGCATTGCTGAAAAGTTCGGAGAGACCCTGTCGAAGGGAGCGATGATTTGGTATCACAACCTACCACCAAATTCCATCGATTCATTCTCCATGTTGGCGGATTCTTTCGTAAAAGCACACTCCGGGGCCATAAAGGTTGCAACAAGGAAATCAGACCTCTTCAAGGTAAAACAACAAGATAATGAGGTGCTAAGGGAGTTCGTGTCTCGGTTCCAAATGGAACGCATAGAGTTTCCACCGGTCATAGATGATTGGGCCGTTCAAGCTCGGCAGCGTCACGACAGTTGAAACAAAATTTTATCGAGTACCTAGCTGTCACTTGGGCAAATATTTATAATCCATATCAGTCGAAGATCATAGTCGAAGACGATCAATTGGGATCTTCTTTCGGTTCAGTACATCCAAATCGGTCGACAGGTAAAAACTAGAGGGGCATCTATAGAGAGCCAAGGTCGAATAAAGATCGGTACCAACCATATATGTAGATCAAAGGAATAACGGTCTGTGACACAACTCCGCCCGGAATGATCGACGAAGTGATCGAGGACAAAATTCTTAGGGACTTGTGAGTAAAATTGGCTTTGACAAGTATGCGGATCCCACAGAAGCACCTCGGCTATCAGCTTCGATGCGTCGGGCATTGTATCGGCTATCGGAAGGATCAAAGACACTAGGTGGCCCAAACCTATATAGACCGATACTTCTCAAAGGAACCCAAATTTAATGTGTAAGTATCATGGCACGCACAGTTATAGGACTGAAGGTTGCAGGCATTTGAGGGAGGAGGTAGCCCGTCTATTCAACGAAGTCCACCTTCGAAGTTCCTCAACGATCGAGCTAAGAATCACTTCAGGGAAAGGGACAACAACATGAAGAATGAATAAGAAGAACCTCAACATGTCATTCATATGGTCGTCAACGGAGTCGACGTTCCGCAAGGACTCATATTCAAACTCACTAAGGTGTCAGTCACTAGAGAGAAACGAACTCGACATTATGTGACTGAAGACACTTTATCATTCAAGGACGAAGAAGCAGAAGACATTTCTCATCCACACAACGACGCTCTGGTGATTTCTATCTTGTTAAATAAAGTTCAAGTTAAGTGTATTTTAGTGGATCCAAGTAGCCCGTAAAACATCATCAGATCGAGGGTCATGGAGCAGCTCGGCCTGCAGGACCAAATTGTACCTGCATATCGAGTCCTAAACGGATTCAATATGGCCAGTGAAACGACTATGGGAGATATTATCTATAACGACCCGACCGTTCTAGAACCTCATACCCCTAAATAAGACTTCCCGAACTTAATTTTATTGATTTATGACTTGCGGGGATGGTTGGTTCGGGATTTAGGAGAGTTTGGAGTGAAATCGGAACACTTGGTTCCCTAAGGTTGGCCAAAAAGGCCAAGGTTGACTTTTGTCAGCATTTTGAATAAATAACCTCGGAATTAGGATTTGACGGTTCCAATAGGTTCGTATGATGATTTAGGACTCGGGCGTATGTTCGTATCGGGTTTTGGATGACCCGGGAGCGTTTCAATGCCCAATAGTGAAAGTTAGTTCTTGAAGGCTTTAGAAGTTCTATGGTTTGGAAAGCGTTTTGGTGATATCGAAGCCCAAATGGAATTTCGAGGATGGGAATAGTTTCGTAATGTCGTTTAAGTCTTGGAAGCAAAATTTGGTGGCATTCCGAGTAGTTTAAGTATGTTTCGGCGCATTGGAAGTGAAATGAAGAACGGGAAATTCTTAAGTTTGATTCATTGGTTTTGGGTTGCGATTCTTAGTTTTTTATATTATTTCGGTGTTCCGACCGCGCGAGTAAGTTTGTATGATGTTGTTAGACTTGTGTGATTATTCGGTGTGGAGCCCCAAGGGCTCAGGTGAGTTTCGGACATGTGGAGGGAGTTGAAAACACACCAGATTTATGGTGTTTTTGGCAACTACTGCAGATCTCGCAAATGCGAGAAATGGTTTGCAAATGCTAACCTCGCATTTGTGATGAGGGCTTCGTAGTTGCGAAGGAGCCCGACCCAGGCAGTGTTCGCATTTGAGACTCTTATGCCGCATTTGCGATCCCAGCAGAAGTCGCATTTGCGACTATTTGGTCGTATTTGTGACCCTCGCATTTGCAAACCTGGTGTCGCAAATGCGACATCAGAGGGATGGGTCCGGCTCTTTTAATGCGGGACTTAGTCCATTATTTCATTTCACTTCATTCTCTTAGGCGATTTTTGGAGCTTTTGGAAGAGGGTTTTCACCTAGCACTTTGAGGTAAGTAAATTCTACACAACATGAGTTAAATACATAAATTATGGGTAGATTAACATGTAAAAATTAGGAAAAAATCAAGGGTTTAGAGGAAAACCTAGGGTTTTGATAAAAATGGAGTTTACTACGAAAATGGTTAAGGAACTTAGTAAAAATTATATATTTGTGTTCCTAAGGTTATGGGTAACAACTTTCTTTGAAAATTTTCGGAATCCGAGCATGTGCGCTCGGGGGTGTATTTTAGGAATCTTGCAAATTAAGTTGGGTAATCACTTAAATGGTGGAATTATGAACTTTTGAGTAAAGATTGATTAGTTTATGTAATGTTTGACTAGCTTCGATTTGCTGGGCGTCAAATTTGGAGGTTTGAGCGCGTTCTTGAATTTGGGAAGTAGGCTTTGATATGAGGTAAGTCTCCTTTCTAACCTTGTAAGAGTAAAATTTCCACATAGGTGAATTTGATTAAAAAGGTGAGTATTTGTGGGGACTAAGTACGCACGAAGTGACGAGAGTCCGTACGTAGCTACTATTCATGTTATGTCCGGGCAGTTTAGGTTTACACCATGCTTTGTGAATACCGTTATTTGATGATACTTGTTATTTGTGTTAAATAGAATTAAGTTGAGAACTTCTAAGGATTTAAAGCTTCCACTTGAATTGCCTTTTTCTTTTAAAGAAAATAATTAAGAAAGAATTTGATTTAAATGATTAAATTTATATTGGACCGCGTCGCATGAATGATTCACGAGCGGGGTGAATAGGTGCAACTATGGTTTGAGTCGTTCGACCCTCCAGCAGTGCAAATTTTATTATTATGTTGGATCGGGCTGTTCGACCTCGACATAACTTGCGCATGTTATTTATTTGGAACATTCTATGTGACTTGAACTGCTTTAAATGCCTTGAAATGTAAATTGTTATAAGATATGACGGAAATTGACATTTTATTTATGAAAGAAGAACTTGTCACTTCCTGATATTTACTGTCGGTATTATTCATGATATCCATTCTTAGTATAACACGTAAATATTAGTGGTTGGAAATTATTAAATAAACATGGAAATCACTAGGTTGATCATGGTTGGCTTGTCTAGCAACGGTGCTGGACGCCATTACGGCCTGACATGAAATTGGGTCGTGACATAATCATACTAGTGAATGTGGCTGGAACCATCCAGGACACTAAGTTCCATGTCATCGAAGGCGACATGAGATATAATGCACTACTCGGAAGGCCTTGGATCCACAACATGAGGACAGTACCGTCGACCCTCCACCAAATGATGAATTTCTTGACGATGAATGGTGTCAAAAATGGTGTACGAGGAACAACATGCTGCGAAGGAAATGTTTGCGGTCGACGAAGTGACATCGATCTCGGCACTATCAACCTCAGAAAAATCAAGCACCAAAGGTAAATAGACGGCCAAATAGCAATAACCGCCCCAAGTCTCAACTGAATCGGAGAAACAAGTGATAGATGAAGAAGAAGAGGAGGATTTATAACCCCTCGGACCTTTGTTGTTCCTGAAGAATCGGATGCCACCAAATCAACGGTCGAAGAGCTTGAATAGGTTATACTGATCGAGTACCTGCCTAAGAGAAATGTATACCTGGGGACGGGATTAGCTCCCGAACTCAAGAAAAAACTTATGCAATTTCTTATTGAAAACATAAGTTGTTTTGCATGGTCCCATTTAGACATGATAGGGATCCCACAGGAGATCGACTTCCTCGGGCATGTCATTGAGGAAGGGCGGATCAAGATGGACCAACAAAAGATCCAAGCCATCATAGATTGGCCCCCACCCAAGGATATCCACGCCTTGAGGGCATTCCTTGGCCTATGCAATTTCTATCGGCGATTTGTGAAGAACTACTCCCTCATCGCAGTACCATTAACTGAACTCCTCAAGAAGGTCACGCCTTGGGATTGGGGTCCTAGGCGAGTGGAGGCCTTCAATGCATTAAAAGCGTCTATGTCTAGAAGCCCTGTCTTGGCCCTTCCTGACTTGGCCAAGCCATTCGAGGAGCAAACAAATGCTTCCGACTATGCTCTTGGCGGGGTCTTACTAAAAGACGTGCATCCCGTATCATATGAGTGCCGGAAGCTGAAGGATGCAGAACGACGCTATACCGCCCACGAGAAAGAATTATTGGTTGTTGTTAATTGCTTACGCCTTTGGAGGCATTATCTGCTTGGATCATCGTTCGTGGTCAAGACAGACAACACAGTTGTTAGTCATTTCATGAACCGGCCGAAGCTGAATGGCCGACAAGCCCGATGGCAGGAACTCCTAGCGGACTTTAACTTCAACCTTGAGTACCGAAGTGGGAAGTCTAATCATGTGGCTGATGCGCTCAGTCGCAGAGCGTACCTAGCATCGGTGTGCCTACTCGCCACCCTAAGGGGGAGCGAAGTAGCCACCACCATTAATGACCAGATACATGATCTACTCATCAAGGATCCCGCTGCACAGTATTTTGTTGATCTAGTAGGACAGGGAAAGACTCGCCAGTTCTATATGGAGGATGGTTTCCAGAAGGTAAAAGAGAATCGACTTTATGTTCCAAAGGGAGGAGATACAAGTACATACAAAGCGCTTTTGAAATTGTTACCGGGAAACAACCGCTACTCCCACACACCGTGAATGCACCAAACATGGGAAAATCTCCTCGTGCTACTAGATTCTCCACAGAATGGAAGCGAAATATGGAGATAGTTCGGAGCTATCTGGTTAAAGCCCAAAAGCAAATGAAGAGGCATGCTGATCAGAATCGTCGCTTTGTTGAATACCAAGTAGGAGACAAAGTGATGGTCAAAATCCCAAAGCGGTACTTATTTGCAGGGGTCCATGACCCTCGCCTGTTGCAAAAATATATTGGACCTTTGTCCATTGAAAGGCGCATTGGGAAAGTTGCATACCGGGTGGATAACCCAGCTTGGTGAAAAATCCATCTCGTCTTCCATGTCAGTCTATTGAAACCATTTCGGGAAGACACGGAGGATACTTCACAAATCCAACTCACAATACCCAGTATTCGAGGCCCCGGTTCAACCGGGAAAAGGCGGGCTGAAGCCATTCTTGATGACCGGGTAATTCATGCCTCCAGGAAGGATCACCAAGATTTCTTGGTAAAATGGCAAGGGTGTGATGCAGAGGAGAACACTTGGGAGAGGGGAACAAATCTCAAAGCCTACAAGAGCCTGATTGAAGATTATTTGGCAAGTAAGGCGCCGAGGACGTCGCCAACTCAGGTGGGGGAGAATGTCATGGGCGGCTTTCCAGCCATGCCCCATGACCCCTTGGACGCGCTTCGTGGCGTCCTAGCAAGCCTCCCAACGCCTAGCGCCACGGATGGCCCCGTGGTCTTGGCCGCGCCAAGTGACAAGCGTGCATGTGCCTATGTTCTCCCACCGATTTCCCTCGCTAGCGCCCAGCCACAAGCAGCTGCCAACAACGCCGCGTGCGCAGATCGTGATGCCTGAGACAAAGTTGCTGCCAACGGACCTGTTTCTAACTTTGTAGAAAACTAAGTCCTTTTCCCTGTAAATATAGAGTAGTTTTATTCCATGTACTTTCATTATGTTTCTCTTGTGTAGTTTGGTCTACTCATGTAACTTTGGTTTATTTTTTTTTTAGCATTATTAGGGGGTATCAAGCATTCAAAACTTTCTAGCAAGCAATTCTCTGTACTGGTGTCTCTACCCCTCGACATCGCGTTTCCTTCTTTTGTAATAGCTTTCATTAATTCAATCAAGCTTTTATTCAATTCTAATTATTGTTCTCTCAATTGTTGGCATTTGTTTTCCCACACGACACTGACAATCTCGCCTAGCGTGTGGAGGGGACCTCA
Organism: Nicotiana undulata; assembly: GCA_005239495.1. NCBI lineage: Eukaryota > Viridiplantae > Streptophyta > Magnoliopsida > Solanales > Solanaceae > Nicotiana > Nicotiana undulata. The sequence continues at coordinate 27,001 of ML294019.1, forward strand.
CTCGGCTGACAGCAATCACCCTGACATCGGTTGCTTAGCCTTACGTTGCCCTTCCAAAGAATCTCAGGGAGGCGCCGTTTAACAATTGGTATCAGAGCCTAGGCTTGACATCGGAAGAGGGAACACATTGGCATTACCACCATTTCTGGCCATGGTGAATCATGGGGACCGCATTGCGACCCTTGAGGAGACGGTTGACGTACTACGACCTATTGTGGATACGGTGCTGGAACTGAAAACCAACCTACTGCAAAGGTTGGACGACCTGGTCCGCAGAATGGCCCAGGCCGAAGTTGACATAGGAAACATGAGTCGCGACTCTGAAGGAGACCGAAAAATGGCAGCTACTGAGGCAACCAAAATCTTTGATAAATTCGAGGGCCTCCAACAGGAGTTTGCCGAGAATTTAGCCCATAGGGCACAAGAGGCAGACATGATGACTGCTATGAAGCAAACTATCGACAACTTGACAGGCCAGCTCAACATTGTCAATGCTGCTCTACAAGGCTTGCTTCAAGGTGGTGGAAATAAAATCGGGGGCGCTGTGAACCCTGCCCCCTTGGCACAGAAGCTGAAAATTCCTGAGCCAAAGCCATACAGTGGGGCTAGGAATGCTAAAGAAGTGGAAAATTTCATCTTCGACATCGAGCAGTATTTCGATGACGTGGGAGGCCTAGAAGAAGCCAAGAAGGTAGCTACTACTGCCATGTATCTTTAGGGTTATGCTAAGCTTTGGTGGCGAGTGAAATACGAAGCCATCAGGGCCGGTGAAGATGCTCTAGAGACATGGGCGGAACTGAAGGCAACCATACGCCTACAGTTCTTTCCCGAAATGTTGAGTACAATGCAAGGAGGAAGTTACGGGAGCTCAGCCAGACCAAATCAGTGCGGGACTACATGCGAGAATTCTCTGCACTCTTGTTGAACATTCACGACATGGGGGACAAGGACAAACTCTTCACCTTCCTAGAAGGGTTGAAACCTTATGCCCGCATAGAGATGCAAAGACAAAGTGTAGATACCCTTCCCAAGGCAATCCAAGCAGCAGAATGCCTTGGGGACTACCAAATGGAGACTCGGAAGGATAGGCCGCAGCCGCCTGTCCGAGCGGGTTACAAAGCAGGCCAGCCTACTAATGGGGGCCCTAACAGAAGTGGGGGAGACCGGAGTGCAGGCAAATCTAAGGCTCCCTCCTCAGGCAGCAACTGTGCTGCATCAAACAACAATGACCAAGGGAGAAAGCCACCCTCAAGGTGCCGTCATTGCGGCGGGCCACATTGTAATATTGAGTGCTCACATGCACAGATGAATGACCATCAAGCTTATGATGATGGGACATGATGAAGAAGATGATGATGAACAGACTGAACCAGTCTGTGCGTTCAATGCCATTGTGGGTTCTGTTTTTGAGGCATTAGCGGGAACCAGTACTGGTATCTGCAAGAATAAAGACCCTCGCCCGGCCGCCAAGAAGGGGGTAAAGAAGACGAATAAAGGGACTCATCCTAAGCAAGTGCGGAGCTTGATGTTCGTTGAACTGAGAGTAAATGGCAAACCCATTCGGGCGATGATGGATACAGGTGCTACTCACAACTACTTGGCCTCAACTTAGGTGGAGCGTGTTGGGATAGTTGTGGGGAAGGTCCGGGGTCATGTCAAGGCTATTAACTCACCTCCTTAGCCAGTGGGTGGAATAGCCAAAGAAGTACCGGTGAAGATGGGGCCTTATGAAGGAAAGTTCACCTTGCGCGTGGTGATCATAGATGACTTTGAGCTGATAGTGGGACTGGAATTCTTGAGGCAGACCAACACCATTCCCGTACCATATGCGTACATGCTTCTGATGATGGGAGTAAATGGGGCCATGCCCTGCATTATTCCGTTTATATCCATGAAGATGGCCGTTGAGAACATCTTGGCCTTGCAATTAAAAAAGGGAGTCAAGAGACATGAACCTACATTTCTAGCTACCCTACGCATTGAAGAGGTAGAATGCTCATCGGTTCCACTTCCTACGCCCGTAAAGGAGCTACTACTGGAATTTGAAGATGTCATGCCACAGGAAATGCCGAAGCGTCTTCCTCGTAGGCGCACAGTGGACCATGAGATTGAGTTGGTGCCGGGTGTGAAGCCACCTGCCCGGGCGCCTTACAGAATGTCACAACCCGAACTCACCGAGCTTCGTAGACAATTGACGGAAATGCTAGACACATGGATCATTGTACCCTCCAAGTCCCCATATGGGTCCCTGTGCTTTTCCAGAAGAAACATGATGGTAGTCTACGCCTCTGCGTGGATTACCGGGCGTTGAACAAAATTACTGTGAAGAACAAGTACCCTATTCCACTCATGGCAGACTTGTTCGACAGATTGGGGAGTGCTACGGTGTTCACAAAAATTGACATGAAGACAGGGTATTGGCAGGTCCTGATTGCTTAGGGCGATGAACACAAGACGACTTGTGTGACCAGATACGGGTCGTTCGACTTCCTAGTTATGCCGTTCGGATTGACTAATGCCCCAGCCACATTTTTCACCTTGATGAACCAGGTCTTCCGAGAGTACCTTGATGAATTTGTGGTGCTCTATTTGGATGATATTGTGGTCTATAGCCAGACACTGAAAGAACACCTAGAGCACTTGCGGAAGGTCCTAGACCGGTTGCGGGAGCATGAATTATACGCAAAGCTATCCAAGTGCTCCTTTGCTCAGAAACAGATCGGCTTCCTCGTGCATGTCATTGAGGAAGGGCGGATCAAGATGGACCAGCAAAAGATCCAAGCCATCACAGATTGTCCGCCACCCAAGGATATCCACGCCGTGAGGTCATTCCTTAGCCTATGCAATTTCAATCGGCGATTTGAAGAACTACTCCCTCATCACAGTACCACTAACTGAACTCCTCAAGAAGGTCACGCCTTGGGATTGGGGTCCTAGGCTAGCGGAGGCCTTCAATGCATTAAAAGCGGCTATGACTAGTAGCCCTGTCTTGGCCCTTCCTGACTTGACCAAGCCATTCGAGGTGAAAACAGATGCTTCCGACTATGCTCTTGGCGGGGTCTTACTACAAGACGGGCATCCCGTAGCATATGAGAGCTGGAAGCTGAAGGATGCAGAACGATGCTATGCAGCCCACGAGAAAGAATTATTGGCTGTCATTCATTGCTTACTCCTTTGGAGGCATTATCTGCTTGGATCACCGTTCGTGGTCAAGACAGACAACACAGCTGTTAGTCATTTCATGACCTTGCCAAAGCTGAATGGCCGACAAGCCCGATGGCAGGAACTCCTAGCGGAATTTAACTTCAACTTGGAGTACTGAAGTGGGAAGTCTAATCATGTGGCTGATGCGCTCAGTCGCAGAGCGGACCTAGCATCGGTGTGCCTACTCGCCACCCTAAGGGAGAGCGAAGCAGCCACCACCATTAAAGACCAGATACAAGATCTACTCATCAAGGATCCCGCTGCACAGTATTTGGTTGATCTAGTAGGACAAGGCAAGACTCACCAGTTCTATATGGAGGATGGTTTCCTGAAGGTAAAAGGGAACCTACTTTATGTTCCAAAGGGAGGAGATTTGAGGAGAACTCTCTTGGCGGAATGTCATGACACTTTGTGGGCCATCCATCCCGGCGAAGAACGCAACATGGCCTTGCTTCGCGGTGCTTATTATTGGTCCCAAATGGCCGACGACGTTGTGCAGTATGTGAGGACTTGTCTAGTATGCCAGAAGGACAAGTCCGACCGCTTGACCCAAGCGGGACTCCTGGAACCTCTAGCTGTTCCAAAGAGACCTTGGGAAAGCGTGTCTCTGGATTTCATCACCGGATTGCCCAAGGTTGGAGATCTCACAACTATCTTGGTTGTGGTGGGTCAGTTTTCAAAGTATGCCACCTTCATTGCAGCACCTCAATATATATATCAGCAGAAGATACAACTCGACTCTTCTTCTCTCATGTCGTCAAATATTGGGGCCTACCCAAAGACATTGTTAGTGATCGCGATTCACGCTTCACTAGCAACGTTTGGACCCAACTATTTAAGTGTCTAGGGTCAAAATTGAGTCATAGCTCAAGTTTTCGTCCACAATCGAATGGCCAGACGGAGCGGTTCAATGGTATGTTGGAGGAATATCTCCGCCATTTGTTTACCGGATCGCAGAAGAATTGAGTGAAGCTTCTGGATGTTGCCCAACTGTGTTTCAATTCACAAAAGAGCTCCAGTACAAACAAAAGCGCTTTTGAAATTATTACCAGGAAACAACCGCTACTCCCACACACCATGAATGCCCCAAACATGGGAAAATCTCCCCGTGCTACTAGCTTCTCCACTGAATGGAAGCGGAATATGGATATAGTGCGGAGCTATCTGGTTAAAGCCCAAAAGCGAATGAAGAGGCATGCTGATCAGAATCGTCACTTTGTTGAATACCAAGTAGGAGACACAGTGATGGTCAAAATCCCAAAGCGGTACTTATTTGCAGGGGTCCATGACCCTCGCATGTTGCAAAAATATATTGGACCTTTGTCCATTGAAAGGTGCATTGGGAAAGTTACATACCGAGTGGATACCCCAGCTTGGTGGAAACTCCATCCCGTCTTCCATGTCAATCTATTGAAACCTTTTCGGGAAGACACAGAGGATCCTTCACGAAGCCAACTCACAATACCCAGTATTCGAGGCCCCAGTTCAACCGGGAAAAGGTATCCTGAAGCCATTCTTGATGACCGGGTAATTCATGCCTCCAGGAAGGATCACTAAGAGTTCTTGGTAAAGTGGCAAGGGTGTGATGCAGAGGAGAACACTTGGGAGAGGGGAAAAAACCTCAAAGCCTACAAGATCCTGATTGAAGATTATTTGGCAAGTAAGGCGCCGAGAACTTTGCCAACTCAGGTGGGGGAGAATGTCATGGGTGGCTTTCCAGCCATGCCCCATGACCCATTGGACGCACCCTGTGGCGTCCTAGCAAGACTCCCAACGCCTAGCGCCACGGACGGTCTCGTGGTCTTGGCCGCTCCAAGTGACAAGCGCGCATGTGCCTCTGTCGCCCCCACCGAATTCCCTCGCTAGCGCCCACCCGCAAGCAGCTGCCAACAGCGCCGCATGCGCAGATCGTGATGCCTGAGACAAAGTTGCTGCCAACGGGCATGTTTCTACCTTTGTAGAAAACTAAGTCCTTTCCCTATAAATATAGAGTAGTTTTATTCTATGTACTTTCATTATGTTTCTCTAGCATAGTTTGGTCTACTCATGTAACTTTGGTTTAATTTTTTTTAGCATTATTAGGGGGTATCAAGCATTCAAAACTTTCTAGCAAGCAATTCTCTGTACTGGTGTCTCTACCCCTCGACATCGTGTTTCCTTCTTTTGTAATAGATTTTATTTATGCAATCAATCTTTTATTCAATTCTCATTACTGTTCTCTCAATTGTTGGCATTGGTTTTCCCATACGGCACGGCACTGACTATCTCATCTAGCGTGTGGAAGGGACCTTACTGGGCAGACAGCAACCACCCTGACATCAGTTGTTTAACCTTACGTCGCCCTTCCAAAGAATCTCATGAAGGCGCCGCGCAACAGATATAATCCACTACTCGGAAGGCCTTGGATCCATAACATGAGGGCAGTACCGTCGACCCTCCAGAAAATGATGAAGTTCCTGACGACGGATGGTGTAAAAATGGTGTACGGGAACAACATGCTGCGAAGGGAATATTTGCGGTCGGCGAAGTGACACCGATTTTGGAACTATCAACCTCAGAAAAATCGAGCACCAAAGGTAAACAGACAACCAAATAGCAATCACCGCCCCCAGTCTCAACTGAATTGGAGAAACAAGTGATAGATGAAGAAGAAGAGTAGGATTTCTAACCCCTCGGACCTTTGTTGTTCCCAAAGAATCGGATGCCACCAAATCAACGGTCGGAGAGCTTGAATAGGTTATAATGATCGAGTACCTGCCCGAGAGAAAGGTATACCCGGGGACGGGATTAACTCCCGAACTCAAGAAAAAATTATTCAATTTCTTATTGATAACATAAGCTCTTTTGCATGGTCCCATTTAGACATGATAGGGATCCCACCGGAGATAATGACACATCGACTGAACTTGGACCCCGAGTTCAGACCGGTGAAGTAAAAGAGAAGGCCTAGTCCGAGGCAAAGCATGCCTTCATAAAGAAAGAGTTAACTAAACTTCTCAAAATAGGATCCATTGGGAGGTAAAATACCTCGAATGGTTAGATAATGTAGTTGCAGTCCCTAAAAAAGGGAACAATCCTAGAATGTGTGTAGACTATAAGGACTTGAACAAAGCATGTCCGTAAGATTCTTTTCCATTGCCTATCATCGATCACATGATCGATGCCACGGCCGGTCCATGAGATACTTACTTTTCTCGACGCCTATTCCGAGTACAATCAAATCCAAATGGACCCAGAAGACCAAGAAAAGACTTCTTTTTATCACTGAGTATGGAACCTATTGCTATAATGTAATGCCCTTCGGGCTAAAAAAATGCAGGAGCAACATATCAACGCCTAGTTAACAAAATGTTCGAAGAACAAATAGGTAAGTCAATGGAAGTTTATATTGACGACATGCTAGTTAAGTCCCTGCGCACAGAGGACCATTTGGCTCATTTGCAAGAAACGTTCGAAATCTTAAGGAAGTACAACATAAAGCTCAACCCCGAGAAATGTGCTTTTGGGGGTCGGTTCAGGAAAATTCCTTGGCTTCATGGTATCAAATCGAGGAATCAAAATACACCCCGATAAAATCAAGGCCATCGAGGACATCAACGTCGTAGATAGTGTAAAAGTCGTACAAAGGTTGACCAGACGGATAGCTGCCTTGGGTCGATTCATCTCGAGGTCATCGGATTGGAGCCACAGGTTTTTCTCCCTACTCATAAAGAAAAATGATTTCGCCTGGACCCCGGAATGCCAACAAGCATTGGAAGAATTGAAGTGATACTTATCGAGCCCACCTCTGCTTCACACTCTGAAGGCACATGAGAAACTTTACTTATACTTGGCAGTGTCCGAAATCGCGGTAGCTGGTGTCCTAGTTTGAGAAGAGAAAGGTACGCAATTTCCTGTTTATTATGTAAGTCGAGCCTTAGGAGATGCAGAAACTGGGTATCCACACTTAGAGAAATTGGCACTTGCACTGATAAGCGCTTCAAGAAAGTTAAAACCATATTTTCAATGTCACCCAATATGTGTATTAACCACTTACCCACTTTGTAATGTTTTGCACAAGCCCGAGTTATCGGGCCGATTGGCCAAATGGGCCGTCGAACTTAGCGGGTATGATATTGAATATCAACCCCGAACGACCATCAAGTTTCAAATTTTAGCAGACTTTGTGGCCGATTTCACGCCAACCCTCGTGCCTGAAGTCGAAAAGGAACTTTTAATAAAATCAGGTACATCATCGGGGGTATGGACCCTCTTCACGGACGGTGCCTTGAATGTGAAAGGGTCCAGACTGGGCATTGTTTTAAAGCTGCCTATGGGTAGCACTATTAGACAGTTAATTAAAACTTCTAGATTGACTAACAATGAGGCCGAGTACGAGCATGATTGCAGGTCTCGAGTTAGCCAAACAATTGGGAGCCGAAGTCATCAAAGCTAAGTGCGACTCTTTACTGTTGGTGAACCAGGTGAACAAAACATTCAAAGTTTGAGAGGATAGAATGCAAAGGTATTTAGACTAATTACAGGTAACTTTGCACTGTTTAAAGAAATGGACTCTATAACATGTACCTTCAGAACAAAACAGTGAGGCCGATGCATTAGCAAATTTGGGATCATCGGTCGAAGAAGATGAGATCAGCTCAGGAACCGTCGTTCAATTCTCGAGGTTTGTGATCGAGGAAGGGCATGCCAAAATAAATTATACAAGCTTAACTTGGGACTGGACGAATAAATACATCGAGGACTTGAAAAATGGAAAGCTCCCATCAGACCTTAAAGAATCAAGGGCCCTTCGAACTAAAGTCGCTCGTTTTACATTAGACGAAGACGGAACATTATACAAAAGGACATTCGATGGACCATTGGCAGTATGTTTAGGACCAGAAGATACTGATTATGTTCTACGAGAAGTCCATGAATACACTTGTGGGAACCATTCTGGCGCCGAGTCATTAATCCGTAAAGTCATTAGAGCATGATACTACTAGGATAACATGAAAAAGACTCTATGGAGTTCGTTCGAAGATGTGACAAAGGCCAAAGGTTTTCACGGATGATCCACCATCCGGGAGAACAACTTCACTAGGTCCTATCCCCATGACCATTCATGAAATAGGGAATGGACATCGTCGACCCTCTACTATCGGCCCCAGGTAAAGCTAAGTTCATTTTGTTTATGACTGACTATTTCTCTAAATGGGTTGTAGCACAGGATTTCGAGAAAGTCAGGGAGAAAGAGGTAATAGATTTCATATGTGATCACATCGCATGTCGATTTGGGGTACCCGTAGAAATAGTATGTGATAATGGTCAATAGTTTATTGGAAACAACGTTACGAAATTCCTCGAGGATCATAAAATAAAGAGGATACTCTCAACACGCTATCACCCTAGTGGGAACAGACAGGCCAAAACAACGAACAAGACTATCATCAAAGACCTAAAGAAAAGGTTGGACGAAGCTAAAGGGAAATGGAGGGAAATTCTACCCAAGGTCTTATGGGCATATCGGACAACGTCGAAGTCCAGCATAGGAGTAACTCCATTTTCCTTAGTATATGGTTCCGAAGCCTTGATTCCAGTCAAAGTCGGAGAGTCCAGTGCCATATTTTGACATGCAACAGAGGAATCTAACCAAAGGGCTATGAATACCAGCTTCTAATTGTTAGATGAGAAACGAGAAGCTGCACTCGTTCAAATGGCTGCACAAAAGCAACGAATCGAAAGGTACTACAATAGGAGAACCCACTTTCGCCACTTAAGAGTCGGGGACTTAGTCCTAAGAAATTCACCATCAACACTCAAGATCCTAAGGGAAGCTCGACCTTAATTGGGAAGAACCCTACCAAATCCTCGATATAGTCCGGAAAGGATCTTATAAACTCGGAACGATGGACGGCAAACCACTGCCAAACAACTGGAACATATCACTTCTCAAGCGATACTATTGTTTAGGTGCGACTTTTTCTTTACTTTCATTTATATACATATTTGGCACTAACTCATTACAGGAGTTCGAAAAAAGGCATAAAGACCCCATGTTTTAAAGTACGCGTTGCACTCTTTTTCCCTTAGATCAATTTTTATCCCAAATGGGTTTTTCTGAGAAGGTTTTTAACGAGGCTACCTGAGGACAATTCAACAGTATGCAAGACTTCTTTGCAATCAACCTCAAATACTGGGGGCATCACTCTCAGATATCATGTACCTCGTGTCGAAGGGCCTCGATAAGGAAAACTTTGTAATGGGCCAAACGGTCGAATGAACCCTGTTCATATAGATTAGTAGAGTCCCGATGGAAAAACATGTACGCATATAGAAACTATTCAAAGAAGCATTCTTTATTTATCAAACATATCGTGTCTCGGAGCAAATTCTCTACTATGCAAATCTCATACTTATGATATTGTGAAAAATGGCTCAAGAGCCAAGTGCAAACATACTTCGAACACCCTGGAACTACATACTCGAGTTATCTAAATTCGAAGTCACAAGACCTCAAAGAGGCACCCCTCGATATATAGGCTAAGGCCATCATACTCAGGGACTTCGAAATGTTATCGGGAAATAAGTCCAAGAGGCATCGCCGAAGGCTACGGCCATATTAAAGGCTACAATACAAATAACGCGGCTCGAAGACGTTCGAATTCCTCAATAAACAATAGGCCTTCAAATACTTTGAAGAGCCGGTTAAAAGGCTACCCTCGACAAAACAATTAAAAAAGGGTTTCGATAAAATTAGCCCTCGAAAAACCAAAAGGCTTTGATAAAATCAATTTTGAAAAACCTCAAGAGGTATCAAACTATATTAACACAAATGTTCTAAGGCACAAAAGCAAAAGGGTTTCAAAAATAAGTGCTAAGGCATAAAGAAATTTTTACTAAGTCTTTTTAGCCAAAAATGGGAAATAATAGCCATTTTTTAGAGGGCCAAATCGGCCCAGTCTAAAGAGCCTAAGAGCCAACACATTTTGAGTTCGAGGCCTCGTTCTTACTCAATTCGGACCTAAGGGGTCCATTATTCTGAGCTTGAATAAAGTCGACTAGAATATAGCTTGAATTTTATCATAAAACCTTAAGGGGTTTATTACTGTAAGTTCGAAACTTACCCATTATTTGACAAAAAACCTTAGGGTTTGTTTATTCTAAGTTCAAAATTCACTCGAACTTAGTTATAAAAATAATGCATTCATGGCTTCGATAAACCCACCCGAGATAAAGTCTCGAACATAATACCGATCGGGGACTTTCCCTCGTTTAACTAAAAACCTAAGGGTTTACTCTGAGTTCGAGCTAAGGTTTACTCGGCTAATAAAGTTGCAACAATGAAATTTTTCACAAGATAAAGGCAGAAAACATATTTGAACTTGAAATCTATGAAAGCATTGGAAAAAAAAAGTTTTCTAATATATATTGAAAGGTATATACAAGAGACCGATCAAGGTCTTACAAAAAGAAAAGAAAAAAGAAGCTAAGTCCTAATACGATCGGGGACGACCTCTCATTCGGGGGTAGTTTTCCCGGCAACGGTTTCTTCTTGAGCAGCCTCACCGGGAGCAACTTCTTCTTCAGGCCCCTCCTCGGATCCGTCTCGACTACCTTCTTCATCATCTTCTTCGTCATTGTATCAGGCAAGCTATCTGGCTTCGGTTTCGAGAACCTTGGCCTGTACTATCTCCCGGAGAGGTCAAAACCTCGAGCGTGAATTTCCTCGAGAGTTTCCCTCCGGGATTGACATTTTGCCAGTCACTACTCCATTGCTCCCGATCGGAAGCCTACCTTAGCTGCTTTTGAGCTGCCTTAGCATCGACCTGGTACATGGCTATGGACTTGTCTGCCATGACCTTGGTCTTCTCGATCTTCGCCGTGGTCTTAGCAAGCCTGACTTCAAGTTCCTCGACCCTCTTGTCCTGGGACGAGCTTTTCTCTGTAATGCCTCGGAGTTGGGCCTCGACTGATGACAGTTTGGCCAAGGTAGTCTCATTTTTCGCGGCCGGGCGGTCCATACTCTCTTTCCATCGATCACAATCGGCCTTGACCTGATCGACCTCTCCCCGGAGCAGCTCAATCCTTTCTACCTTCTGCTGCAGCTGAGATAGCGAAATGTTAGCCTCCACAGTTGAGTTGATTCCATACTTTATCAAAAGGATGGTTACATGCTTGTCTAGTTCGACCTCCTCTTCACGAGCCTTGGCCGGATCCGCTTGAAGGTCCTTTATGACCTAGTCTTTTTGGCCACAAAGTAGCTTCAGAGCGTTCCTCTCCTCTGAGATCTTCTGGAGTTCGATCTCACTAGCTAAGGTCAGCTCGAAACTTAGCAAAGGCCTATACTAGGAAGAAAACGCAAGTTAGACTTAATCAAGGAAAAAGTAAAGTTTGATTCAATGGAGGAGATGGTATTTATAGGCTCACGACGACGGTTCGGTAACACTAGTGGCCGACCACCAACTGACATGCATTGATGATTTGGGGAACCGAACCAACGGGACGTTTCGGTCAGATCTGTCGCTTACGTCATAAAGACTACGTCATGGTCGAGGTATCAAGAAATTGGGGGTCAAATCGTTTCTTATTGTTTCACTCTAAGAAACGCGGGGACTATCTGTATACGGTCGAAACCGGATATGTCCGAGTTCGGGGACTCTGAGAGCTGCCTCGAGGATAATCTCGTAATGGATCTGGTTTGAGCTCGATGGAATAGTATGAAGCAGAAAGATCGAAGCACTCGCTGAGCATCAAGATCGAGCATGATCGGCGTCGAATAAAGGAATGACGAGATATTAGCAATCGACCAAAGATCTCGGCGGGAATCTCGGATGAAAATGAACCAAGCGGTTATTGACATCAATCATATGATTTATTTTCGTTATTAGAGTTGTACCTTATTTGAGATTCCTCTACTATATAAAGAGGGACCTCATTCATTCGTAGGATATCATACATTCACTGATAAATAATATACACGCTGCTCTCTATTTACTTACTCTCTATTGTTGTTCTTTATTGTTCTTACTACTTGATCTCGTGATTATCCCGAATCTAGGTCGATACATTGCAACAACACTGGTTTGATTTATTTTGTCGTTGAATTTACTTATTTAATTTATCATTTATCAATAGATATTGAATCAGATCACGTATCCTAAAAACCACAATACAAGTTTAATTGTTACTCGAAGTTTAGAGTAAATAGTTTGTTTTTTGCTTGGGACAAGCCAATATACTTGTTATTCCTTAGGGGTCGTTTGGTAGGATGTATTAGAAAAAATAATGCACGCATTAGATCTATGCATTACTAATACCTTGTTTGGTAGTACATTTTTGTAAACTTGTGTATAACTAATACTTGACATTATCCTATGCATAAGTAATGCATAGAAAACCATGACATTAGTGATACCAAGGCTTTAATGCATGCATTAGCTTGATTAAAGATAAAATTGTCCTTAAAGTCCCTCAAAGCTAGAGAATATGGAGGGCATTTTCGTAAGCAACTATTTTTCTTAAAAATTATGCAATGCATTATAATTTTAATACACCACACCAAACAGCAGATAAGTAATAATATTTGCATAACTAATACTACTTGCATTACTAACTCATGCATTTCTAATACACCTTATTCCGCACTATTCTTATACACCCTATCAATTAACAATAATAATACTAGTACTAATTAGTGTTGTTGTTACAATAATAATACTACTAATTAACAATAACTTCTTGCACAATTAAGGAAAGGAAGAATGAGAAGGCATGCAAAAGGATATTAAATGACTACTATAACATTGTCCAACTCCATTATGGACTAAATGCCTACTATAAATGACTACAATAACAATAAGAAATGTTTTTATTAAAGTAAATTGGACTAGACGATATTCCAAATTAAAATGAAGAACTATCGGGGGCTGCTTATTCCCCAAGTAAGAAAGAAATTGCGTTTGAAATCCTTTTTAAGTTGCAGCTTCCCCCCTACATTCCACCTTTTCTCTCTCTTCTCTCCACCTGCAAATACATGTATATATTACTATGTATATAACTATAGACACACACCAATCCCAACTCCTTTTAAAGTTGCAGCTTTTCCCTCTACATTCCACCTTCTCTCTCTCCCCCTCTCTGCTGATCTCCCTATTTTCTTCTTCCTTTCTCTAGGCGTTTCCGGCGTTTCAGAAGGCTTTTCCTTACAATGTTGTCATATGCGAATGCACTTGTCCAAGGGAAGAAAAGCTCGGCGTCAAAAACTGATCAGTCGCCGTCAAAAGCAGTTCAGTCGCCTGTAAAAACTGATGAGTGGCCGTCAAAGCCTCCGAAGAGACCAGCGTTCCGTCGAAGTGGAGATCCTTGTCAAGTGAGAGCTAATCTTCTTCTGACTGAGCTGCAAAAGGAGGTTAAAATGTATTTCTACGAAGTAAGTCCTGATTCATTTGTGTAAGTCATTTTGTTTATGCTTTTGTGAGTACTGATACATGTGTGTAAGTCAGCGTAAGTCATTTGTATGTTTTTGTCTCTGTGTGTATATATTTTTTATTTTTGTATATCCTTCTAGAGTTCTAGTATGTATTTTTGTGTGTATATATTTTTATTTTTTATTTTTGTATATCCTTCTAGAGTTCTAGTATGTATTTTATTTTTATTTTTTATTTTTGTATATCCTTCTAGAGTTCTAGTATGTGTAATATATGTATATGTCATTTGTATGACGGTATTTTTTGTCAATGAATCTGTGCATGTCTAAACAAAATTGGAACACCATATTTTTGTTGTGTCGAGGTATTTAGAACTAAAGTGTCTTCGTGTCTCTGTATTTTTGATATATGAAATGTGCATCTCATATTTATTGGTGTGTATGTGCGCCTCTATATGTTTAGCATGTGTGTATTTATGAAAAGCAGATGTGTTATGAGGGACCAATATTAGAGTTTGTCATGCATAGCTTTTGGTGAATAAGAGACGTTCATACTTTTTGTCTGGTAAATCCTGTGTTTTTTCGTTGATCTGTGCCGAGCGGGCCACTTGCTTCAATTTTTATTTTGTTACTCCATCCTTCAATGATGCTTCAATTTTTAATTTTTACTTTCAGGTGAAAATCTCTCCCGATATTTGGTCAAAGAAATGGTCAACAAAAGTTATACTCCAGCTCTATGAGGACTCTAAGCACCTCTTGAATCAACACAAATTAGCATATGATGGTAAAAGCAGTGCTTACACTTCTAAGCGGCTCCCATTTGATTCTGAAGACTTTGATGTAAAGCTTACTGGAACTAATGGTGGAAAAGAGTAAGTTTGATTTTGCTGTTTGAGTTCTTAATTAAACACAACAATATGTAATATAATACCTTTAATTTGTGCTGTTTTTTTCTTCCAGGTGGTTAATGGAATACAAAGTCTCTTTAAAATTTATTAAAGAAGTTGATATAACCAGTTTGAATCAGTTCATAGAAAGGTCAAGAACTGACTATCCACCGGAAACTATAAAAGCTCTGAATGTGGTGCTTCAAACACCACCATTAGCCACGTATATATAATTCCTTCATTTTTCTTATTCCTTTCATTTACTTTTGAATGATAGAAAATGATATTATATAGGTCTAAACTGAAGTCTTTCAATTGTAGATACGAATTAGTGGGAGGTTCATTTTTCGATAGATCGTTGGGAGATCCTTATCCTCTAACTGAAGGTTTAGAATTATGGTTTGGCTATTGTCAGAGCCTTCGGCCAAGACAGATGGGGTTGTCTTTGAATATTAGTAAGTGGCCCCACCTCCTCCTCCCCTCCCCTCTTTCTTTTGTCCAATCTTATTGGTTAATTTTCTCTAACACCCTTGTCCTGCTACAATGCTCCAGATAGTTTAGCCAGACCATTTTACCAGACAATAGATGTCTGTGAATTTGTTGCAAAGAACCTTGAAGTCAGGCATCTTAGTGGGTACATTATGTCCGATAAGGACCGTGTCAAGGTACCAGAAAATTGCTTATTTCTTTTTTCTTGCCACAATTTGAAGACTTGAAATAGTGTCTGTCTAAGCAAAATTTAAGATATGTAGAATGATACTAGTTTCAAAATTTCAGGTCATAAGCCTTTTGAAAGATCTTACGGTGGAGATGCTTCACCAGGGTCGTGTTGTCCGCTACAAAGTCTATGCATTGTCAGATAAATCAGCGGCACAGTTAATGTATTTCACTTACTTGATGCTTTAAATATTAACAAACTTTTAAATATTATATATATATTTTTTGGTAACTAAATATTTTATTTACCAAGAACATTTACATAGCAATTCTTTTTTCAACAGTTTGATCTGGACACAAATCCCAGATTCAACTTGTACCTTTGTAACTATACTTCTACTTACTATCTCATTACATGGCTATAGAACATTAGGATAGTAATTTAGTACTTCTAATCTCTTCTTCAATCTATATATCATGCTGCCTTTTTCATGAATCTCTTGTATTAATCGTCGAACAATCACCTCACTTCCTCTTTGTTTCTCCTTGAAAATTCTTATATATATATATATATATATATATATATATATATATATATATATATATATACTAGATGCCATTGGTAGCGCGGGCCTAATAATTTGTGTTACACTATTTCTAATCCAAATTTCAATTTGTGTTAAACCAGAGTTTATAGTCTCACATTCTGTATAAAATGCTAATACCAAGATTTTGTTATAAAACTATAAGAATATCTTTTGACTGAAACTACCTGTTATCTGTGCTTTAAATACAAATAAACATGGGAAAAACCTTATAGATGTTCTATGTAGTTTCATTTATTAGAGCAAGGTTATGAAAAAGATAATATGTTCTTAATTTATTAAGATGACATTTATTTTGGATCAAATATGAAAAGCTAACATATACTCTAATACTTGTTTTGGAGGGGGAGAATAATGGATTTTACCCGAGCATATATTGTTTGTCATTCTATAATGGAGATCATATTGTTTGTCATTGCACTTTAGCTAGATTAATAATACAAACATGTGCAAGCCACATTATCTAAGTAAAACTTCTAACATTTGAAGAAAGCACCGAACCAAACTATTTACAAAGTTTCTTACAAATGCTTTATTATACATTTGATATATCTGTTATATAAAGAGTTCCTATGGTTGAACTTTTCAAACCAATCATAGTAAAAGGTTTACTAAACGAAGCTATATTTCTTTTTCTCTGAAATAATTTGGTTGCTTAAAAAACTAATATCTCACCTGATTTTGATGTAAGTAAACATCTATAACTCTCAACACACTAAGTTCCAAGTGAAAATACCAATAATCATATATAATACAATTTTAAAAATCAATCATCATACAATTTAATTTTTGTATATGATTGTTATTACATTTAATTATGAGTATTTTAACAAACTTAAATACATCATCTAAGTTATGTAACAAAATCTATTCTTGTCCCCGTACTTTTTCGTTCAACTTCTTGTTCATAATAAGTTGAAATTTAAGTACGAAAATGAGAATAACTAATGAGCCTTCCACTCAGCCAATATAAGCTAAAAGTGTGGTTTATCTGAAATATCTAAATAATAAAATATTTCTTTGAATTTACCTTTTATGCGAAAAATAATATATTAAGTAATCATATCTATACTAATGTAAATATTGTGTTCATATTCAAAAAAATTAATATTCTTGATGTGCGCACAAACGGGAAAAAAGTGCTTCCCCTTTATTTGTGTAGAAAAGAAATATTTATTTTATTAGCATGAGTAGATAACTTCGAGAATAAGCTACGTATATAATATGTTATAACCAGTTAAACTCTATCTTACAATAAGAACTACAATTATATAATTTTAAATTTTCAGTGAGCAATCACTTTTATAAAATGAAGTTGCAAAATTGGTCTGAATGTTTTCTTTAATTCTACTTAAATATGTACAAATTTTTTTACCTGGCATATTCCAACTTAGGTTTAATAAAATAAACTTATATGATGAAAGGGGTACACTGGTGTGGCCCGTTATCCTTACAATTTAATGTGCAAGTTAGATTAATCAAAGTAAAAGTAGAGATAAATAAGTCTACTTCTGTTGTAGTCAACTAAATATTTTAGAAGAAATAAGACAAGCAACACTCCTTTAGTAGTAGTATTTCCTAGAATACGTGACAGTCTAATGCATAGAAGACCAAGATGTATTCAGTTTGTCCAATCAATTGAGGCAAGTAGTCTGAAGTGAAAATTTAAGGAGCCCACAATGCAAAAGTGTCTTCATAGCCTAAAACCAACAATATAACTACACTACCTACACAAGCTAAACCAATCAAAAAAGCCCCTGGTCGGCAAGCTGGCAAAACAACGGCCAGCTGCTTCTAAGGCTCTTCTATATTTTAGAATATATATGTATGTATGTATGTATTTAATTGATGTATTCTTGTAATTCTATGTTGAAAAGAATATGTTCTTAGATTGTTATTGCCTTATTAAGTAGTTTTACTTTTCTTGTGTTGTTCTTAAAGTTTCTTTTTAAGAAGACTAATTATTTTGACGATTTTATTATTTAAGGGTCTCTCATGATCCGGAAGGGGAGATACCTCTTTATGATCTCTACAATGAACTTTACCCAACGCAGATGCAATACCCAAATTTGCCTGCTGTTCAGATTAAAAAGAGTACTCCTGAATATATTCCCATGGAGGTTACTTACTTTTACAACTTTTCTATGACTGTAATTTCTCTTCGTGTACTTCTTTTTCTTTCTAATGAAATATTTAATTTCAGTTGTTTAAAATTGCTCCGGGACAAAAATACAGAAGTGCACTAAATGCCAAGCAGGCCATCGGGAGGGGAAAAGCAAATAGTCAAAAACCTGTTGATAAGGAAAAAATTATTACAAAGGCATGTATACTTCAAATATGTCTTACATAAGACTAGTCCAGGTTGCAATTGATTTTTTAATTAGGTGTCGCTTCTTCGTGTAGGTTGTGAAGTCTAATATCTATGATGCTGAGAAAATACCTTCCCAAAAAGATAATGCCGATGAAATGATGGTTGACAAGGTATTTCAATAGCCAGTTTCAGTTATCCTCGAATAGTGATTCATAGGGAGGGCAATGGGTGGTGCGGGTGCGGTGCGTGTTTAAACATATGCGGGGCGGCGTGGGTTTAGACATACGCGGGTGCGGGGCGTGTCGAAATAATTTTTTTACAGAATTTCGACTTTCCTGCCTATGCTAATTTCTTTAGCTTTCACCTTCCTCTCTCGGTTATGTAATCTTATGAAGACTGTAGCTATCCTTACAGTTTAATATAAAGCTTTTGACTAGATTGCACTGTCAATATTAAATCAAAGTGATATAATCTATTATTATAAGAGATATTACTTTTGTGTCCTTAATTATTTCAGATTTCAGATTTCTTATCGTGATGAACTGTCCTAATTTAATTGGAACAACTTATAGAAACGTGACATGATCTTGTAAGTTCTTAACTAAATGGAACCAAAATAGACGCAATATTTCCGGTCAGTTTCTTTTGGTTTTTGGTTTCCATTACAAACTAGAGTGTGTTAGTTTGAAAGATTTTATTTATAGTATATACCATGGTGAAATGAGAAAAATCACATCGACAATTCCTGACCAAGCTTAAATCCTTACCAAAATGAAATTTCTAGCCAAAGAAATAAAACTAACAAAATGAAAAGAAGAAAAAAAAAACTTAAGCGGGGCGGGTGGACACGAGTGTGTGTGCGGAGCGGGTGGACGCGGGTGAAAGTCTATGCAGGGCGGGGCGGGGCCGGTTAAAACATAACCCGCCCCGCACCGCTTCCCATCCCTAGTGATTCATCCGAAGAGTTTTGTTGTAAGCTTATAATTGAATTCACGTGAACATCTTTATTTTTATTAGATGATGTTGATGATGAACGAATTTGGTATTTCGGTTCCTAATGGCCTCATCACCATTCAGGCATATGTTCTTCCGGCTCCACAGGTAATTTCTTGGGCTATGCTTGTTTTAGGCATCTATGGATTCATTGAAACTTTAGCTCATGAGATTTTAACATCTTCATTGTTTTTGGTCTTGCAGCTGAAGTATAATCTTGAATCAGGGAAACAAATAAATGTGCTGCCTAAGGAAGGTCACTGGAATATGATAGACAAGGTTCTTTGATAATCATGTATCTTAGTTGACGATATAGTGATTAGTAATATTGTTCTACAGTTTCTATTTGTTATTATTGTTAATGTTGATACTATTTATTCTATTTATCATATGCATCTCTTGCCATTTTGTCATATTGGTTATTAATGTTGTTTCCCTTTTTCTTAATCAGTGACATCATTACTGCTAGTATTTATGTCTCGATCTGTGTTTTTTTTTTCTTCTAGAAAATGATCAATGGTGGCAACGTAACAGCCTGGACATGTGTTAGCTTCTCAAGGACTAAGCTATTGTCAAAGTCAGAGGAGTTCTGTACATCATTAATTAGAATGTGTCGTGTTTTAGGAATGGTAAGGCAATATGTCACTTTCATAATTTGTATTTGCTTATGCTTATTATGTCATATTCTTAGTCTTGTTGTATTTGGTTGTAGAAATTCAACAATGATCCTTTGGTTCCTATTCGCTCAGCTCATGCTAGTGAAATAGAGAAAACTCTGGTTGGTATAGTTGAAGAGTCTGGGAACACACATCTTCAACTTTTAATTGTGATTCTACCTGACGATTCGGGATATTATGGTAAGGAATAGGAAAAGTCATGATATATTGAAGTTGTGTAGTTGAATGGTGTTTTCGCTTATGACATCTTTTATCTTTTCAGGAGAGATCAAAACAGTATGTGAGACTAAACTTGGTCTTGTTTCCCAATGCTGTCAGTCAAAGAAAGCATTTTGCAATGATACAAAGTTTATTGATCGGTACCTTGAGTACTTAGCGCTGAAGATAAACGTCAAGGTTTGCTAAGCTGTGCGTTTTTAAAAGACATTCTGTCAGTCCTTTTGCCAAATTCTGATGTGCAATTCACTTCAGGTAGGTGGAAGAAACTTCTTATTGCAGCAAGCAATGCCGGCTCTCAATGATGTCCCAACTATCGTCTTTGGTTCTGATGTGTCACATCCTTCACCAGGAGATGTTTGTAGTCCATCCATTGCTGCAGTATGTGAAGTCTATTACTTAACATCTGTTAATTTTAAGTTGTTTGACTATTGGTAGCTTATGCTCTTCCCGCAGAACTAATATAATATTTTCTTAAGCAGGTGGTTGCGTCTATGGATTGGCCAGAGGTTACTAAATATAGGAGTGTGGTTTCTGCACAGAGCTGTAGGCAAGAGATCATTAGAGACCTGTACAAAGAAGAGACAGATGATGGAAAGACTGTTGGTGCTGGAATGATTAGGTAGAATTCCCTGGTTATAATGTTACATTGTGTTTTCCGTACCATAGTTCTTGTCTTAGAAGTTCAATTTTTTCCCAGGGAATTGCTACTTGCTTTTAAAGAGTCTACAGGGATATGTCCTCAAAGAATAATCTTCTATAGGTAAGTTTTGTTTCCTGTTAATTCGTGATTTTGTCTCCCTTTTCAAAGTTATAATCCAGTCAAATTTTGCCGTGAATGACAGAGATGGAGTGGGAGAAAGTCAGTTCAGTGAGGTTTTGGAAAAAGAAGTAGCTGCTATTCGCATGGTATAAATTCTTGTCTATTGTCTTGGGATCGATCTATCGCCAGTTCTGTTTTTGCACATGTGATTTTGATGAATCAACTCGTCTTTGTACATATTTTTTACATGCAAAACTCACCTTTTTTAGGCATGTAAATCACTCGGCGAAACGTATAAGCCCCGACTTACCTTTGTGGTAGTACAAAAAAGACACCAGACACGTCTTTTTCCCGCTGATCAGAACTTGATACCCAAGAGTGGAAACATTTTGCCAGGTTTGATAATTTTGTTCTTAGTATCTGGTACTAGAAGCATATGAAATTGTGTATTTGTATGAGTACTTTAATGAATAATTAACCATATGACTGCAACTATTTTAAAAAAAATAGGTACCGTAGTAGATCACGAGATTTGCCACCCTATAGAGTTTGATTTTTATCTGTGCAGCCATGGTTCCATGGAGGTAAAAGTTGTTATTTTAGTTCACTACCAGTTGTATGCTCCTTCATATTCTGATGTCTACTCTTAATTAGGGTACTAGTCATCCCGCGCATTACTACGTCTTGTGCGATGATAATAGATTCAGTGCAGAAAACATTCAGGCTTTAACATACAACTTGTGTTACAGGTAATAATATCTTGAACTTAATTTCCTTGTATGCTTGAATATCTTGTAATCAACTTCCGTTCATCTCAGGGATGCAAGGTGCACATCATCACTGGCCATCGGTTAGTTTTGCTAGATTGTGGTTTTTAAATATTTTGTCTATATTTCTAGTTATATTCAAGTGTTTTTATTCTTTAACTAATTACATATCTCTTATATGCAGCGGCACCAGCTTATTATGCCCATTTAGCTGCTGGCCGGGCACGTTACTATGTTGACAAGGCGGGGATCATGAGTCTACCGAAAATCAAAAACCAGAGTGAAATAATGTTTTATTGTTGAGTGGTGGCTAATAAATGGACCTGATCCATCTATTATAGCTTCACTGCCAATATTTGTTTACAAGCAAAGTGATGACCATGACATGGATGAGGCAATTAGTAATCCGATTGAGTGTTCAGTTTGTTTGAGTATTCTAGAAAATGGTGAAATTGCTAGGATTTTGCTTAATTGCAAACACACTTTCCATAACTCTTGTGTTCGTACCAGACGACTCCCGAATGTGCTCGTGCCTATTACTGTAATATCAAGCACATGTTTTATTGTTTGTGCGCCTAACTTCTACATTAAAAACTTTTGACAAACTTTCAGCTATAAAAGTTACATGATATAGCTTCTCAAACACTTATCAAACTCCCTCAGTATCCTTTACTAATTTTATGGTGGCTGGTCTAACATTAAAAGAATTATAGTTCATGTTTCTGAGAGGTTCAAGTCCGAACCCTGAATACGGAGTAGTCTTTGGTAGAAAGCGCTTTACCCCAAAGTATTTTTTCTTAGCGAGAACCCAAATAGGCTACCGGACATTGGGTAGGAATTTAAACAATAAAATCTATCCATTAAGATTTGTTTTCTCTTCTACCAAAGAAGCATTTACTTTTAAGAGGGTAACCTAGCTTTTCTATCTATTTATTAACTAACAACCAAAGATTATCATAGTGTAGTAAATACTCTTTCATCCTTAATCGGTGATTCGAGCCGTCGTTGGTAAGAAGCGCTTTACTCCTAAAGTGATACTTCGAAATGGAAATGTAGACCAGTCAGAACCCAAATAGGCTACCGGACATCGGGTAGGAATTTAAACAAAAACAATCTATTTATTAGCTTTTCAAGGAGACATAATCTGCATTTAAAAGATTCTTCAGCCTCACATAAAATTCAATTGTGCAAAGGCTGTCATTAACATCATAATTTAGGTGTAGATGGAGATTTTAGCTGCTAAAAGTCCAGATAAATAGGACCATTTTTAAATATAATTAGGTAGTAGTAAATCCAGAATTAAATGCTAAATATTGAATTCATAATCCTATAATAGACAAATTTTGTTAGGAACACACCATGTGGACTAATTAGTATGGGCAAATTTTTTAGCAATCAGCAGTACAAAAGTTCTGGTGATGGTATGAAACAGAACATTCAGAATTAACACAGTTACAATGTTTCATATTTAATTAGGTATAATTAAACAGTATTAGGTATGAGGATGCGATCATACCAGCACTAATGCACCGGATCCCATCAGAACTCCGAAGTTATGGGTGACCCCCTGTGAAGTCCTCGTGTTGCATCCCTATTTTTCTGAGCCGAGGGTCTCTCGGAAACAACCTCTCTATTCCCTCTGGGGCAGCGTTAAGGTTTGCGTACACTCTACCCTCCCCAAACCCCACTGGTGGGATTTTATTGGGAGGTTGTATTTAATTAGGTATAAATTTCGCAATGCTTCAAGTGATAATCATCCTTAGACGTAACAAAATTGTGGCGTGACAGGTTGGAGTCATTGGAAATCTGGTGCACTCATCATCAAATATCAAAAAGGAAGTTCTTCTTGCTGGAGCTTTACAACCTGTCATTGGTTTGCTTAGATCCAATAATTTGAGTGGCTGGTCATGTACAACTTCTACTTCTTAGTTGCTTATCATATGCAGAGTTCCATAGATGAACTAGATGTTCTATGATTTGCTTTTTCTTTTCCTCTTTATGGCCTCTCAATATTAGTCTTTTTATATGATAGTTCCTCCTATTCGGAGAGCCAAAGGGAAGCTGCTTTATTGCTTGGACCATTTGCAGCAACCAACACAGATTGCAAGGTTGATGATTACCAATGTACTCTGTGAATGTCATGAAGAGTTGTAAAACTCTTGATTTATTATCATTTAAAGCAACTTTATCTGATTTATTCTTTAATCTTTTGTGATGGTTTTTTAGATACACATTGTGCAAAGAGGTGCTGTACCACCACTAATTGAGATGCTCCGATCTCCGGATGCTCAACTTAGGGAAATGTCAGCCTTTGCCCTGGGAAAGGGTGGCACATCTGACTTGAAATCCTTACAGAACTTCTTTAGGGTACTTTGTTTCCATGTGGTTAGCATGTAATATTTCTGTTCTGTTATTTGTTGTTCCCTGGGCCACTGTTTATCTGACTATTCTGTAAGCTTACCACTCGGATTTCTTCTGGCATTACTTGTGATGATAGTTGATGATCGTTGACTTGCCTTCAATGATTACTGGGATCTGTTTTGATGTGTGACACATGCTCGTGGCATCTTCGACATGGCCTTGTCCCCTTTTATTAATCAAAACTAATACCAGAAAATATACTCATAGTAGTGGTTCCAGCAGACCATGTTTCTCTGATTATTCAGCAAATTTAGCATTAAAGAATTCATTTTCTGCCTTTACCTGTGTGTCTGATGGTGAATAGGCATGGCTAGAATGATTACAGAGGATTCATATGGCATTGATTGATTGACTTCTATTTTTGGATGATGGATCATATTGAGTATTTGATTATGGTATAACGTTGAATTCCACTGGTGGGAAGGACTAATAGTTTGTTCTAAGAAGGTGCACTTCATGTTGTGATGAGTGATTATTGGTTAATGGAAGAAAGAATTACGAGCATGTTTCTTTCTTAAAAAAGAAAAATGAATTACTAGCATGTTAAATGATGAAGAAGTTCATGTTGATTATCACCATTAACTCTATCAGGAACGATCTTTTCTACTATGTTATTGCTTGGGTAACTTACATCTGATACATGCGCATCAAAATATAATATGACTTTTTAAAGGTAAAATAACATAAAATCCAACTAATACGTTTTAACTAACACCTAACTTTGCTAGGGTAGAAAAGGAAATGTAATACTCCAAAATATTAAAGTTTAATTCTCCAAAATATATATGGAGTTAACGACAAACTTTTCTAGTGTACGTAAAATTTTATTGACTGATAGAAAAGTCTCCTAAACAATAAAAGGAGAAAATTTAGTACTCCAAAATATAAAATATTCCTAGATTAATTATCTATATAATTAAATAATATAGATATAGATATTGTAGGAAAGAAGTACTAATTATTATAGTAATAAGCGTCGACTTTTACAGTCGAAGGCCCAATAGAGAAAACCTAGGCCTAATTTCTTATACTGTACTTTATTTATGCCCTCCCACATTCTCTTTCATCTCTTTCCTTGCGGCATAGCAAGAAAAATACTGAAACTATGAAGGAGTTTACTGTTACACGAGGTCGACGGGTAAAATTTCAGAACTTGGAACTGCAAAAAAAGGTAGCTACCTTCTTTTGATACAATATTGTTAGCCTTTTGATTTTGTACTATAACAACTTGTTTGGATGGTTGTTACTTATTGTATTACTATATCGCATTATTAGTTTAAATACAATACTCCTATTTGTTTTGAATGTTACGGTATCATATTGCTAAATTCGTCGTTACATAATTAAAAGTGCTATTTTATTTTTTACCCTATCTTTTTATATTCTACTTTATTGGTATCTTTTTTTTGGGGAGGAGGGCAGGGCGGATCTACTAAAGAGGAAGGGGTGGTACGCCACCCGCACACCTCAGCCGAAACGCTGTATGTGTATCTATGTATACATAGAAAAACGTATAAATAGGCTAAGCGGCACCCGGAGTAACAAAAGGTTGTCCGGTGCCACTGGTACAGGCCTTGTTTTTCTGCCTTTAGGGCGTGGGATCAAATTTTTGTTATGTCGAGAAAGAGGCGAACCCGAAAGTAAAGAAGATAATGAACACCAAATTTTAAC
>ML294022.1:982-49244 GCA_005239495.1 Nicotiana undulata
TTGTTTATAACTAAATGCGAAAATATAAACTAACCTAGAAAGCAAGTACAATGACCAATTTCATCAAGCATGGATACTTCGAGAATTACACTCAAGTAACGATCCCATGTATTTCACGATTTTACAAATATGAGCGAGTTTATGTTAATTAGCCACGGATAATAATTCTTAATTAGCTTTTTCCAAAGACTAACAAGACTTCCTAATTGAATTATTCCTAACCCAATTAAGAGATTAAGAACACCCGAATATGGCTACAAGTAATTCAATCCTATCCCTATGTAGAATCTATAAAATGAGGGTTAAAACCTCAAGTTCTTGTTAATTAATCTTTCCCAACCCCAAATTATCTTTTCCAAAATTAATTCAGAGTTAATGGGCGAGTCCTAGGGTTATCTAATCCCTTTGGAAACATTAAAGAACAAGAATAATTAAATAAACAATAACTCACTTCATAAATATGATAAAATCATTCAATACATAAGCATAACAAGGTATTTAATCCACACTTTAAATATGTTAATTTCCATAAACAAGGTTCAAGTGTTGGAAATAAATACTACACACTTAAATATTCAATACAAATCAATGAAATGAACAAACAAACATAAATGGGTAAGAAAACCTTAACCACAAGAGTGAAATCTTCAAATCCCAAGTGTGATGTGCAAACCCTAGCTTCAAGACTTGTTCTTCTCTATCAAAAATGTATTTACAAAGCCAAAGATATGCCAAAAGATCTGCCAAGCCGTGTATAAGAATGGGTTGGGGATGAATTGTGAAATGCCAAAACTGCCCAACTTTTCGCCCAGATTCTATTCTCCGCGATCTCGTAAAAACACCTACGATCGCGACAGTTCACTCTTAAGGTTCTGCGATCGCGTGACGACACATTGCGATCGCGTAGATTGAATTCTCTAGCTTCTGCGATCGTGTGACCATACTTGAGATCGCGTAGGGCACTTTCATAGCTGGTGAAACATTTCTTCTCCGCGATCGCGTAAACAACTGTGCGATCGCGGTTGACATTTTCCTTGACTTCTGCGATCGCAGACCAAACCTTGCGATCGCGAAGAACATCTGGCTTCAGTCATTTTTCCTCATTTTGTCCTATTTTGACTTGATTTCTTCTACTTCTTCTCCAAATCACATAATACCTGAAAATTTCCAATAAACCTCAGAAAATGTACTCATTTTCTATCAAAATTATACCAAAGTCTAAATATTGAGAGGAGATAAGTTGGTAAAATACCAACTCATCAAATATGGACAAGTGAAGGTGGTTTTGTTTTGGTGTTCAGGTGCAATAAAAATCTGGTAATATCTGGAATACCCATCCAAAAAGCAATATTAAGCACGTTCGGCTAGCCTATCCAACATTTGATCAAGAAATGGAAGCGGAAAATGGTCTTCCGGAGTCACTTTGTTGAGCTTCCTATAATCAATGCATATTCTCCAACCGGTGACAATTCTTGTGGGGATCAATTCATTATAATCATTTGTGATCACAGTCATGCCTCCCTTCTTAGGGACACATTGCACCTGCGAAGTCCATGAACTATAAGAAATGGGGTGGAGAACCCCTGCATCCAACCACTTGATGATCTCTTTCTTGACTACCTCTTGCATGGCCTCATTCAACCTTCTTTGATGTTCCATGGAGGTTTTGGCATACTCTTCCAATATGATATTTTTCATGCAAAAGGCTGCGCTTATACCTCGAATGTCCGCCAATGTCCAACTTATTGACTTCTTTCTCTGTTGGAGCACCTCAATGGTGGAATCTACCTGCACGTTAGTTAAACACGAGGAAAGAATAACATGTAATATGGAAAAAGGGCCTAAGAACTCATACCTGAAGTGTAAAGGAAAAGGCTTTAACTCCAATGTAGGAGGCTCCTCGATTGAGGGCTTTGTTGCTGGAGTCTTCCCGTTCTCAAGGTCCAAGGAAAGTTTTCGGTGCCAATATGTATATGATCCTATTCCTTGCAAAGCATTGACACATTCTACCAAGCCTTCCTTCTCATTATCATCATGATTCAATAACACATCTTTCAATGGGTCTTCAACATTAATCACATTACTTGTGTCATCAACAATTACTTCGGTTACAAGATCCACGAACGAACACACTTCGTTGCTATTAGGCTGCTTCATTGACTTGCAAACAGGAACACAACTTTTTCATCGCCCACCCAGAAGGTGAGCTCCCCAAATTCCACATCAACTAAGGCCTTCCCTATATCTAGGAAAGGTCTCCCCAATATGATAGGCACCTCATAGTCAACCTCACAGTCAAGTATCACAAAATATGTGGGAAGTATGAACTTGTCGACCCGAACTAACACATCATCAATTATCCCTAATAGCTTCTTCATTGTCTGGTCTGCCATTTTCAACCTCATGGATGTGGGTCTTGGTTGCCTAATCCTCAATGTATTGAACACAGAATAGGGCATCAAGTTAATGTTTGCCCCCAAGTCATATAAAGCTTTGGCAAAATTATCACTACCAATAGTGCATGGGATTGTTAAGGCACTAGGGTCTTCTAACTTTTGAGCCATGAAATGCACAATGACACTCACTTGATGTGTCATTTTGATCGTTTCACAGTTCATTGATCTCTTCTTTGTTACCAGGTCCTTCATGAACTTGGCATATCCCGGCGTTTGTTCTAAGGCTTCAACCAATGGCACATTTATGGACAAACTTTTCGTCATATCAATGAATTTCTTGAATTGATTTTCATTGTTTTGCTTTGCTAGCGTTTGAAGATATGGTGGAGGAGGCCTAGGCAAAAGAACCTTGGCTTTGGTCACTACCGGATCCGGTATGTCTATCACATGTTCCCTAGACGGGTTCACATCATCTTGTGTCTCCTCCACATTTTCATCAATTTCTATCCTCACCTCATCATTTTCTTGCACATTATTGCTTGGCGCATCATCATCTTGAACCAACGCATCATCATAATTCACATTCTTTATTGAGTTTGAGGTACTAGCAACTCCACCTCTCCCACTTCTTGTAGTCACCACCATAGCATGCCCCGTATTGTTCCCACCCTTTGGGTTTACTACCGTATCACTTGGTAGTGCCCCCTTAGGGCGAGTATTCAAAGCTTGAGAAATTTGGCTGCGTTGAACTTCCAAGTTGCGTATAGAAGTGTTGTGGGAGGCTAATTGGGCATCGGAATTGGCATTTTTCTCCATCATTTGCATGAACACGTTTTCAATCTATCCTATCTCATTGTTTGAAGAGTTATAACCTTGTGACAGAATGGAGACGGGTTGTTCGATTGTTGATACATTGGGGGCCTTGGAAAACCCGACCATCGATTTCCTTGATTGTTGTTATTCCAACCCCTTTTATTGATATTGCCTCCCCAATTACTTTGATTTTCTCCACCCCAATTTCCATGATTATTTCCTCCCCAATTGCCTTGATTTCCTTTATTACCTCAATTTTGATTGTTTTTGTTCCCCCAATTGCTTTGATTGTTTTTGTTCCCCCAATTGCTTTGATTGTTGTTGTTGGCACTATTCCAATTTCCTTGTTGACCTTGGTTTCCCCAATTTCCTTGGTTTCCCTGTGATCTCCACTGTTATTGATTTGGAGCATTGCTCCATTGACCTTGGCAATTGTTGACATATTGAACCTCTTCACTTTGATCATTATATGAATCATCTTGATTGTACCCACTACCACTTTTCTCAAATTGATACGGATTGGTTTGAACTTGTTGACCTCGTTGCCTTCTCCTGTTAACCATCATGTTCACTCCTTCCATGGCATTCACTTGTTTTGGCCCTTAAACTTGTTGAAGTTGAGCCTTGTCCAATTGATTCATAGTGGTTGTCAACTCCGCTATAGCTTGTCCATGATCATGTAGCTCCTTGTGTAGGTGAATAACATTTGGGCACCTTGAAGAACATTATCTCTACTTTGCCAAGCCAAAGAGGTATCCGCCATCTCATCCAATATTTCACTAGCTTCAGAATACGGCGTGTTCATGAAATTACCCTCGGCGAATTGATTAACCATACACTAATTAGTTGTATTGATCCGCCTATGAAAGGTTTGTTGGATCATGTCCTCAGTCATGTCGTTGTTAGGGCACTCTTTGACCATTGTGCGGTACTTCTTCCAAATCTCACGTAACGGTTCATTTGGCTCTTGTATAAAGGCTTAAATCTCATCATATATCTCAGAATATGTCTCAGAGAAAAGAACTTTGCTATGAACTTCTCGGCCAACTCATCCCAAGTGTGGATGGAATGGTTGGGTACCTCTCGAGCCAATCCAAATCCTTCCCTGTTAGATAAAATGGGAATAGTCGTAACCTCAACGTGTCCTCGGAGACGTTAGTATGCTTGCTCCCCCAACACGTGTCAACAAAACCTTTGGGATGCTTATAAGCGTTTTGGTGTGGAGCTCCGGTGAGGATACCCCTCTGTTCTACTTCTAGCTTTACTCTATTGATTGCGCTAGTTGATACT
The DNA here is from genome assembly GCA_005239495.1 of Nicotiana undulata. Lineage (NCBI taxonomy): Eukaryota > Viridiplantae > Streptophyta > Magnoliopsida > Solanales > Solanaceae > Nicotiana > Nicotiana undulata. The sequence continues at coordinate 5,482 of ML294022.1, forward strand.
AAGGACAATATTTTTGTTGTTGTTTTTCAAGTGTTTAAAGAGACTAGGGTTGTGAATTCGACCTAGGTAGATATCTAACGGGTAATAAAATCTTGGGCAAACTTGATTAGTTGGGATTTTAATATAGCTATCACACCCTGGTAGTCACTCTTTACCTCTCGGTAGTTTGAGTGATTCTGCCCAATTTGGCTTTCTCAATTCCAAATGGGTATTCATGCAAATCAAGTGGTATTAGCTCAAGTCGGGTATTACTATCTCTATGTTTAACCCTTTAATTTGGGCTATCAATTTCTTGAATTCACCCCCATTCCTTGTTAGCCTAGTTTTCCTAGACTTAGTCCCTCTTTCTCAAGTAGAAACTAAGCCATAAAGGCACAAATCGTTTGCAACCATTAATTCTATAGTTCTAGCAAGAACTAAGCTAAATCTTACTAACTCGTTCACATTCAAGCCCTAAAATCAAATACCCATTAAATACCCACAGTAAGGGTGGGTCACAACCCTAGATATGGGTTTAGCTACTCATGGAAATAGCAGAAATTAAAAATGAAATAAAGATAAAATCCATAATATACGATTAAGGAATGAAAATCTAATGTTAAGAAGTGAATCTAGTACAAAATTTCCCAAAATAGAAAATTCAGTTGTCTCAAGTGCTCTTACAAAAAATAACATAACCTAAAAATGACAAAAAGTTCTATTTATACTAAGATGAAATTATCTGACAAAAGTGCCCCTACGGAGGTTGTGCGGCCGCATAATTTTGAGTGCGGCTGCACTCTTGCTTTCGCTGCCGCATAATTCTGATGCGGTCTGCGTTCTTTTCTTTTGTGAGTTGATTTTGATTCCTTCGGCTCATTTTGAACAATTCCTGCAAGAAAACATATTTTATTAGTTTTCGGGAGTACCTTCAAGCATTTTTGGCCTACAACACAAGTAAAAGAGAGAAAATAATAGGTTAAAATCCCTACTTATAAACTTCTCAAAAATTGTAAGTCCTATGTGCAAGCACCTTGAAAAAGATGTAAAGTTTGATTTCGATGAGAGGTGCCTCAAAGCTTTTGAGAAATTGAAAGCGAGGCTCACCACGACACCTATTGTTGTCATACGTGATTGGTCTCTTCCATTTGAACTCATGTGTTACGCCAGTGGTGTAGCTAATGGGATGGTACTTGGTCAACGACATAATAAGATCCTTCATCCTGTCTACTATGCAAGCAAGACACTCAATGAAGCATAAATGAATTACACGGCGATGGAGCAAGAACTGCTTTCCATTGTCTATGCTTTTGAAAAATTCCATGCCTATTTGTTGGGGTCCAAAGTGATAGTCTACACCGATCATGCTTCTCTTTGCTATCTAATGGCGAAGAAGGATGCTAAACTAATATTTATTAGCTGGGTTCTTTTGTTACAAGAGTTTGACTTCGAAGTTAAAGATCGGAAAATAATAGAGAATCAAGTTGCGGACCACTTATCTAGGCATGAAGAGCATGAAGACCAAAATATGATCTTGAAATTAATGATGCCTTTCCAGATGTTCACATATTGGCATTGTCTAGAACTTCACTCCTTGGTATGCTGATATCACTAACTTCTTGGTCAGTGACCTTATCCCCGACTGGTTGGAAGCTTATCAAAAGAAGAAGTACCTACGGGAGTGTAAGCAATAATATTGGGAGGAACCCTTTCTATTCTAGATTTGCGCTGACAACATCATTCGGCGTTGTGTTCCGTAAGATGAGGTAATGGAAATTCTCAAAGCATGTCATGACTCCCCAGTTGGGGGCCATCATGGTATAAACCGTACTGCGGGAAAAATGCTTGAATGTGGCTATTATTGGCCATCGATCTACCAAGACGCAAACCAAATGGTCAAGGCATGTGATCAATGTCAAAGACAAGGGTCGATATTTAGAAGACATAAGATGCCAATGAACTTTTTGATGGAGGTCGAGATCTTTGATGTGTGGGGGATAGATTTCATGGGTCCCTTCGTATTCTCTTACGGAATGACATATATCTTGGTAGCAGTAGATTATGTCTCCAAATCGGTCGAGGCAATTGCGTTGCCTAATAATGAGGCAAGGAGTGTAACCGTTGTTGATACCCAATTTTTCCTCAAATTATTTTCAAATTTGCATATATACCTTCAAAGTCACTCTCTACAGTAATTGATATTTTTCCATAATTGTTCGTATTTTTATCAAATTATTTTCCTATTTATTTAATATTTTATGTTCCATAATTATTCATAATTATGCATAAATGATGTTATAAATAATTTCAAATCATTTTCTTACTCAATGTGTTATTTATATCCTATTTTTAATTCCCTTAGAATTTAATTATTTCACAAACTAGCCAATATTGGTATTATTTAGTTAATTTCAGCAATTTTTGCAAATATAGCACAAATATGCATTTATACCATTTTTTAAATAAGTAACTAATCATTTTTATAGTAGTTAATTACCTCACTTTCATTTATTTGGTTTTAATATCATTTTTTGCACAATTACTAGCTATTTTAATTAATTAATTATCCTATTTAAATTGGGTATTTAACATTTAGCCTATTTTTATTTAAATTCTAGCCAAATTCTAAACCCAACCCCACCAGACCATTTAGCCCAATTAACCCATCCCAACTAAATAATCCTACCTGGCCCAACCCCGCGTTTGATCTGAACCGTTGATCACACAAGATCAACGGTACATACTTAACTTACCTTAATTAATCCCAACCAAACCCTCACCGACCCCTCATTCTCTCAATCTCATTCTGTAACGACCCAAATCTCGATTCAGGTCGCGATGGCGCCCAACGGCGAGGTTTGGCCAGCCAATATAGAAACACTAAGTGTTACCATTCCCCATTATGCAAATTTCATCTTTTAACCAATTTTACACAGATCTAAACATGATAATGGCGGTGATATGAAATAAAACTACAAGTGCGAAAAATCAACCAATAGGCATGTCGCATAACATATTTACATCCAACAACCCAAAATATACACCACGTGTGTGCCAGGAACTAGTGTCACGAGTGCCACGGGCAACTACTGAATATACAATGACTACAATATATACAGGGTCTCAGTCTGAATGAAATGGACAGAGAATATAACAAAAGAACTCCAGGGTGCTGCTAGGAAGTCGCCGGGAAAGCAGCTCACCGTGAAGTATGACCACGCTATCAATATCTAGCACCGGCCTGATAATCAGACGTACCAGCCTCCGGATCTGTACACTCAAGTACAGAAAAGAAAAGAAAGTGCATCATGAGTACATATTAAATAAATATGTACCCAGTGAGTATCCCGCCTAAACTCGAAGAAGTAGTGACNNNNTATATATATATAGGGCAGAAATCCAAACAAATACTGAACTAAACAATAAAGCACTTTCAAGGGTAAGACCACCGAACGATACAATAATCACAAATTCTTAGATCCGCCGTGGCGTACGACCCGCTCCCATAAGGTACCTTCTACACTCGCCGTGGCGTACGACCCAATCCCATATTCCTTTCAATTTCTTTTCAACACTGCCGTGGCGTACGGCCCGATCCCATATTCATTTCAAATTCTTTTCAACACTGTCGTGGCATACGGCCCGATCCCATATATTTCATAATTTCTCAGCATAACCGTGGCGTACGGCCCGATCCCATATATATTTCATAATTTCTCAACACTGCCGTGGCGTACGGCCTGATCCCATATATATTCAATTACTTTCAACACTGCCGTGGCATACGACCCGATCCCATATATTTCAAAATTTCTTTTTAACTCTGTCGTGGCGTACGACCCGATCCCATATAGACATAATCACTCTCAAACCTGCCGTGGTGTACGACCCGATCCCATAATCTTTCAATACTTACTTTCCACAACAAATTCCTTGCCATTCAACAATTTTTCCATAAAGCCTCAGAGAAATAACACTATGCAAAACATAATTTCATAGTACATATGGCGTCACAATAAATCATATAAAGCATTACAAGGAAAACATATCAGGCATTACGAGAAAAGCATATAAGGCATTACGAGAAAGCATACAAGGCATGATGTGGGCCTAACTACCCGGACATAACAATAATAGCCGCTACGTATGGACTCTCGTCACTTGGCGCGTACGTAGCCCCCAAACAATTTACACATAGCATATACATCACCTATGGTGACAATTCCCTCTTACAAGGTTAGAAAGGAGACTCACCTCGTGTCGAATCTACCCCTCGGACCACAATTTGCGCCCGAAACTCCAAACTCTACACCCGAGGACTCGCAACTAGCCAAAAGGTATACAATAATATCAATGCATGCACAATGCGGGAAATTACCCTAGTTATTTTACTAAAATCGCTATTCTTGAAGAATTTCCAAATCCCAACCCCGGTCCCGCATGTTCAAATTCCGAAAATTCTTGAAGGGATAACTCACAAATAGACTAAGGATCATTAATGTGTTATTGCTACTTAAATTCATGGCCTAAAATGGATAATCACAAAATCCTCAAGAACCCTAAAATTACTACCTAATTCTATGGTTTTAAGTAATTTAATAGTGAATTTAACCAAGAATTAATGTTTGAAACTAGTAAAACTATGGAATTTAATTACCTCAATAACAGTGGTGGAAGTTCCCTTGAAGAGCTCTAAAAACTTGAGGAGGAAGATGAAAATGGAGGAAAAATGCTAAGTCCCGTATTTTATAAAATTGCCCAGGGATTCCTTAACTGCGATCGCGACAAGGGGCATGCGATCGGGAAGGCCAACTGGCTAGACCTCTGCGATCGCGGCAGAGGTCCTGCGATCGCGAAGGCCAACTAGCCAGACCTCTGCGATCGTGGTAGAGGTCATGCGATCGCGAAGGCCAACTGGCCAGACCTCTGCGATCGCGAAGAACAAACTCACCCGGCCCAGACGCGATTCTATGCGATCACGATAAAAGGCTGCGATCACGAAGGTGTGGAACCCAGACCTCTACGATCTCAAAGGGGAAGCTGCGATCGCAGAGAACAATCAACAGCCCAGCAAAATCCTTCTCCGCGATCGCAACCCACCTTCAGCGATCACAGAGAAGGAAACCAGATAGCAGAAAATCTGGTTTTTCTAACTTAGCTCCCGGGGGTCTAAAACACCTCTGAGCCCCTCGGGACCTCGTCCAAAAGCACCGACAAGTCTGTATTCATGATATGGACTCGCTCAAACTTCCGGAACCTGAAGAACAACAACGAAACTCAAAATTCAACCCCAAAACAAAATTGAATCAAAACTTAAGAACTTGAAATTCTAGAATACACTTCAATGCGCCGAACCGGCCTATACTACTCGGAATGACTTCAAATTTTGCAGACAAGTTATAAATGACATAACGGAACTTTTCCCGATCTCGGAATTTTATTCGGACCTCGGGATCATAAAATCACATTTCAAGCCAAATTTCAATTCTTTAAAAATCCTCAAAACTTCATTAACTCCAATTTTCTCATTTTGATCCGAAACTAATCAATTCAAGTCCTTTTCTTACCAAATTTCACAGATATCTTAAATAATACATATTGAACCTGTTCTGGGCTCCGAAATCATAATACGGGCCCGACAACACAGGTTTCACATCAAGGTTCATTTTCATAAGCCTTTAATATTTTCATAAAACAATTTTCTTTAAAAATTCATTTCTCGGACTTGGGTCCTCGGAATTCGATTCCGGGCATACGCCCAAGTCCCATATTTTCCTACGGACCTTCCGGGACCGTCGGATCATGGATCCGAGTTCGTTTACCAAAAATGTTGACCAAAGTCAACTTTATTCAATTAATTATCATAAGTTTAACTCTTAATCAAGTTTTCAGATAAAGGCTTCATGGCTACACGCCCGGGCTGCGCACGCACATCGAGGTGATATTAACGGAGGCTTTCGGGGCCTCGGAACATAGTCAAAATTTAGATTCACATAAGATGACTCCTTTTTGGGTCATCACACATTCTCTTTCTATCTCTCTTTGTGTCTCTCTAGCTCACTCGAGAAGTTTCCTTGACTTCTCTCCTCCGATGAGATATGTTCACCTTCTCCGACTGGTTTTCTCACCGGAAACTATGGTCCTTCCTCACCTCCTGGCTACTACCCATATTGCACCGGTCCAGTGATACTCTGGGGCTCTCAGGCGAACCTGGAGAGGTCCAACTCATCTCCCATGGTCCCATGCCACTTTCCGTCCTCCTCGGCTGTTTGAGTAAAGATTACCACCTGTTCTGGCTTAAGCCGGTTCCATATTTGAGGTTCTTCCTATTTCTTTGGGTTTCACGAAACCCTAACCCTATGTCTTTCGATTTATCTTAGATCTACTCTAGATATACAGTATTACGAAGCTTCTTTCTATGATTTCTCTGAAAACTTTCGTCTTTAAACGATCTTTCAATTTTAAAAACTAGGGTTTCATAAACCTCTTTAGAAACAATCTTTTATACTTCTATTTTAGTGTCATTATATGATTCTTACTGTGTTTTAACGATTTCTTCAAGTTTCCCCCTTTATCTGATTCATCATATTGAAAACCCCAATTTTGGTCTCGACACTGGATTCTGAGAACTGTCCTTGCTTACTTGTTTAATCTAGTTTGTTCGCACGTCTGTTATTCACGAGTATGTTCTAGGTTTTTATGATCTTTACCCCGTTATGATTTCTGAGTTTGTTTCTCATGCCTATGTTATGTTTACTCCATTACTGATAGAAATTTGTGGTAATTTCCTTAAGTAAATACTATGTTCGACCCCTGATTGTATGAAAGTTTACTCTACTGTACTTATTAGGGTTTCAGTTTGAACCTGTCCTTTCCTATTATCTGTTTATTCCATATAATCCGTGTTAATTTCCTTTAGCTAATGTTATTCTTATTCGAATCCCTGATTCCTTGGGATTGGTATCCTTTACTTATCTCCTATGGTAATACTCCTTACTGATTTTTGACATATGAGTTATTCTCTTGCCTTATCATGTGATTGATCATAATGTTAATCAATTCTTACAAACCTTTCCTTAATTACGGTTTTTTCTGAACCTACCCTTAATTTCCTGCTTTTACCCATGCTATGTTGAAATATTTCCTTATATGTTACATTCCAGTCTTATGGTATCTTTCCTTATTTTGCTACATGTCTATTACCGTTTGATTTTTACTCCTTAATTAAAGGGAGTACTGATATTAATGTGATTATAATTGATGTGCACTTCTATAATTTGCTAAACTGTTATTTGTTACCTTATTTGACACCTATCTTTCAAAACTATATATACACACTACTCTTTCATAAATAGGGACGGAACAAGGGAGACTATTCTAAGTTCCCTCTTACACATACACATCCTCTTTTTTCTCTCTTGCTGTTACTTGCAACTCGGTTGGCTGCAAGCCAAAACTGAGTGATTCTATTGTTATATTGCACTATTGCTCTACTGTTCTATTGCATCTACACACTGCTGCCATACTATTATTCATTTTACTGCTCTTCACTTTACATTCAATCTTGCATTCAAACTGGTATGTTTCTAGTTTAAGTTTATAGTACCCAAAACAACATGTTCATGTTCGTATTTAGATTCCTTTTATTTCTCTCATGCTTCTACTTGTGGTTCTACTGCTTGCCTTGCCATTAGCATGTTTACTTTGTCTCACTATGTTTAGCATGTTTACTTTGTCCATGTGACTTTCCTTTAGTCCAACATATCTATGGTTTTACTTGTAGGATCCACTGTGATTCTGCCTGATTCCTATGAAACTAGCCTACTTGTTTGATATATGTGACTGCTCTTCCTCATATTTCAGCATTTTCGTATATGTTTACATCATGAATATGCCTGACTCCTAACTACAAGCATGTATTCATAATACTTAGTTGCTATGTGATCTTGAATATTATGTGTGACTCTATGTGATTCCCCTAATCTAATACTGTTAAACTCTTAGCATGAATACCTTTGTTATGGCTGGAACTATTTGAGTCTTGTGAGACTTCTCTGATGATTAACTTGGTTGCCACTATGTTCTCACTACTTGTCCCCAACCCCCTTTCCCCTGCTTGTGTTTTCTTCCTGAACTATGTATGCTTTTCTAAGTTATTTCTTTTCCTCCTCAAACTGGTTTTTACAAACTCCTGTGCTACTCTCTAAAGCTCTCTCTCAAAGTTATTTCAAAAACTACTTTTCAAACTCAACTCTTTTAAGACTATAAGCACATCTCACTACTCTTAGTTTCTAAGTTCAGCCCCCTTCGTGTGAGCACTTCCTTGGGGACCATTTGAGTCCCCATTGAATTCTGACACACAAGGCTGGCATTCCACACTACACTTACTCATTCCTGGCTAGGGAACTTGGGTGTGAGCACTGCATTGGATCCTCTGAGGTCCTTAGGAACTCTGACACACCTGGGTTACAAAGGGTCATGGCATATGGCATGTTTGGATCTGGATACTTGGGCCTACTGTTAGGCTCCCTATAGTGTAACTTCTTAATTTTCTTATTCATTTGTGTAATTTATGCAATGCTGGTATGTAATAATTAATTGTAAAAACAACCCTGGGGTTGGGTAGTGAAATGGGAGGGGTTATGCATGCTTAGTATAATTACGGGTAGAGAACATGCTTATAGGGTTTATTTTACCTATGCGTGCAATAGCCACATGTTTAGGAATACATTCCATACATGCATTAGATACCATGCTTTAGGTCTATTTACTTCAACATCGCATCATACCCATCATGTTCGTAGTAAAAGGTTGTTATAATTGCTGCATCATATTTGCAAAATTCCTCACTTGGAAAACATGTTCGTAATTAAATAACTATAAAAACAGCTGTTATAAGGTTACTGTCTCTGCATGTTCACAATAACTATCTCTAGACATCCTGTTTAGGTTAAAGCAATAGCATTAAATGTCAATATTTGCATTAGAGACTATGCTACTTTAGGGCTCTAATTATCACCATGTTCATGTTATCTATGCCAAATTCATGTTTTAAAATATACCGCATTGAACACTTAGAAATCATGTGCTAGGTTCAGTAACTTAACAAATTACGCTTTTGTATGTACTGTTTCGAGTCAAAGGACGTGTAATAGGCAAACCTCGCTAAAAATAGATTTGATTGCTGAAAACGTTTTCTGCATTTAGAAAAACATAGGTTTGCACTCAACATCCTGCCTGCGTTTAGATATCATGCTTCGTAGGACCTGCATTCATACTTGTTAAAATACTCACTTCTTTATCACAGCTAAATAAAAAGCAGACTCATCTTGTCCGTTCACTATTTTTCTGGAAGACTAAACGGGATGACTAAAGTTTTTTTTACACACTTAGGCAAGCCTTAGGTATCAACGTTTGTAAAACTGGACACTATTTTCTCTGTGAATAACTTGGCTAATTGCAGATAAGAATTCATAGTTTAATACTGACTAGGTTACTTCTTCTAAAACTCAGTTTTTAATCTGTCCCGCTATTGTATTCACATGTAGCCATCCTGTCTTAGGTTCTGCAATTTGAGACCTCTTTGTGTTTGAGTCGTGCTAATCATGTGTATTGACTTGTGGAGGGATATACGAGCCTCGTATCTACTTCTGTGTGTGCCCTATATTTTGCAGTCCTAACTGTTTTATTTGTCGCTTAGAATTTTTCCCTTTTAACCTAGGGGTTCATCCTAGTATCTACCTTGTAGGAATAGTAGTCCTAACTTCCTCTAGGACTGATAGGATGGGACGGGTAGGAGCACGCATAAGCTTGGTGACCAACACACGCTCTAAATACCTTCACGGGGTGGGAAGGGTAGAATATGGATATGATGACCGGTGCGCTAATACCACGTGTAGCTCTGCCTATCGGGTATTGCATTGATGTGATCCATATTACTTTAAACCTAGGACATTTCTTTCTCAAATATTTACTTTTGGTTTCTTTCAACTTTCTAATAAACTTCAATACTTGTTTGAAATCCCCTCTTATATGAGCCTTATTTTTTATTTGCTTACTATCCAAATTCACGAAAACCATTTTGCCGGGAACCACAGTTGTGGATCCTGAGGGGTGCCTAATACCTTCCCCTTGGGATAACTTCAAGCCCTTACCCAATATATGGTAATGTAAAATAGTCTTATGAGTTAACCAATATAGGTGCCCTAACGCACCATAAAAATCGTTAGGTGGCGACTCTTCCTTTTAACCTTCAAAAGTAGTTGTCCAAAATGTCATAAACCCGATATCTCCGCTTTTAAGAGGGGAAAAAGGGGGCGCGCCAGCATGGCGACTCTGCTAGGGATATACCTAGGCTTTTACCATTACAAATTGTTTCGTGAATTTGGACCTTTTGTTTAAAAGTTTGCAACCTTTCCTCTTCCCCATTACATGCCATTAATTGTTTACTCCCTTCAAGTATTTATTCCACATGAACAGAACTAACATGTCTCTTTGTTTCCCTTTTGTAATTGCTTTCTATCATAACTGCCATATTTACCCTTTTTCTTAACGTGAAAATACATGACTATCTGTTTAAATGCTTATTTATTGCATAATATGCTCAACATTCATACTCCACTCGTGCCAAACAAAATACTATATCAACTCTTACAATGAGTGGTTGCGCTATTCCTATGTTACTACCCCTTAAATTTAGAATGGCGTATTTGCGGTAAAACTAGTCGATCAGTGTTGCAGTCGACAGTTCCGTGCCTTCCACCTTGAGTTGTCCGCTCAAGGGTACCGGTCTAAAACCCCATAGAAACCTTACTCCATTATACTGTTGCATGCATCATGGTCAAACTTAGCCAGGTTAACGTGTTGTCCGCACAATATCCTTTAAGACAGCCTTGTCCAAAGTCCACTGGGTTTCACTGGAACCCAAACGGACACCCTCACGCTCTGTGCATTTACTTGGAGAACTAAATGCTTCCTGCTAATTATTGGTGTTAAATAGTCGAGTATGGTGGGGGTAAAGGGCCTAACCTTGTCTGTTTTGCAGAAATGAAGCATGAAGTCCCCAGATTCGGCATAGTCGCCAATATTCACCCTAGGCTGCTGAATTGGTGGGAAGACCTCCATTCTAGTGACAAAACTCTCGTCTGAAAACATCTGGGCAATCTACCATCTCTCCTAGATATCCAGCCAAACAAAATGATGATAGAGGCCGCTACTCTGTTTTGGGACTGTGATAGGTCTGTGTTTCGTTTTGGGAATCTTGAAATGATACCTTTATTAGAAGATATAGGAGGATTGGCTGGCTTAGCTTGGGAATCTACGGGGTTGCTAATGCCTGAAAACCGCACGGGCAAGGGTTCCTCAAAATGATGGGTTTGAAGAAGAATGCAGAATTGGTGTGTCTGAAGGATTCATACATCCCTTTCAACTATTTATATGAAAGGTATGGTCACAGCAAATCGTACCGCACCTGCCAAGACGGGTTTGCCATCACCTCTCTGGGACATATCCATCGCCGAGTGTTTGCGTTTATGGTGTGTTTTTTGGGTTTGATTGTATTCCCAATGAAGAAGGAAAGGATCCATACTAGGTTGACCATGGTAACTAAGATGCTAATGGAAGGGATAGACAGGCAGGATTTCAGCATTGTGCCCATGATCATCGCAGATATGTATCAGGCCCTAGAAATGTGTCAACGAGAAGCAAGGCATTTCGAAGGTTGCAACTTACTACTACAACTTTTGCTCATAGAACATCTGCAAAAAGGTGAATACCGACAAGACATCCATCGAAGGATTTGGAATGACCATATCGCTTTTCATCACCCAAAGAGAATGAACTATATTCCCGACATGTTCGCTCAGCCGGAGAATGCCGAAGGATGGGTTGAATTATTTCGTAACTTAATCGAGGACCAGGTTCAATGGATGTTCGAGTGGTTTCTGACAGACGAGTTCATCATTCGGTCCCGAGATGCTTCATTTCTGATACTGATTGGTCTGAGGGGGACATACCCTTACGTCCCTCTGCGAGTTATGAGGCAAGCAGGTAGAAGGCAGGTCATACCTAGGGTTGAGAAAATGAGTCACCTTCGAGTAGATTTGCAGAATGATGATAGCCCTCACAAGTGCCAAACTCAGCACCTATGGCACTGCATGATTAGGCTCGAAAAGGACACCATCGAGCCAGACAGGTATCACGCCGGTTGCACTCCTTTCTATCTTGGTTCGTTAGAAGAAGATCTGGGTGGTCGAATCGAGCCAGGGTTCGTTCGAGGTCACCAGGTTATAGACGAAAAGGCTGAAGCACAATTCAAGTACAACCAACTACGCAAAAGTATCCGTGTATGTGAGGACGATCACCACAAGATACATGAGTCCAACAAAAGGTTGTTCGAGGAATGGAAGGGATTGGCTTTCAGCGCCAACCAGAGGTTGAGTTACTTGGAGCAAGGCATAGTTGAACTGGAGGAGAAATTCATCAAAAGGATCGAGACTTGCCAAAAGGCTGAGGGAGCTGAAGGGGGATACTTAGCCAGAACTTACCTACAGATGGGACTTCGCGAGTTGGGAAAGCTGATCGAGGGAAGCAAGAATGCCGAATCTGGGGAAGGTCCTTCTGGGACCAAATAGATAAGGGTGTCTTATTTTCTTCATTAATGTAATAAGGCCTATGGCAATTAGTGACTTTTATTTTTTGCATATTTAAGTCGTTTTAAGAATTTTCTATTTTCTATCAATAAAATGAGGCATTTAGCCTTTTAGGTTCTCCTAATCAATTTGTCGCTAGGCCTACCTCGGGCACAAAGAGGTCCCCAAATTAGGATACACTTTACATTTCCGCATTACGTGTTTAATTTCTGCAATATTTTTCATAATCCTCACTGACTCGTTTACCCTTTATTTTGTTTTTTTAGTTATTACCCCCTTTCCCAAAGGTTAGTTCGCACATTTTGGCATCATCTGCTTACCGCACAAGATCCAAAGAGCCTCTACCTACTCCTCCTCTCAGTCCTCCCAAAGGTAGAAACAAGGGTAAAAGTAAGATGGCAGAATCCAACGGTATCAGGAAAGACAATACGGTTGAACAAGTTGAAACTACTGAAGGCCGGGGTATTCAGGTTTTGCATGAGAACATGTCACCATTGGAACAGAAATTGTTGAAGTTTCAAGAGGATCTCAACCAGGTCCGGAATCTGGCAAATCTGTCATTTTCCCTCAACATCCCTGACGTCAACCCTACACCACCACAAAATATCCCAAAACCACCAAATCACCCTGCACCTCACCATAACTCCACTTCACCAAAGAATCAAACTCTCCCTTCACCATGCAGCACTTTCCACAACCACACTCCACCGTCCACCCACGAACCTCAAAACCCCACGAAAGACCATTTCCATGCTTACAACAATATCACCTACGTGGAAACTGTGACCCACTTCATTCCTCCTATCTCACATACATCCGAGTCTGATGGGAAGGACTTGCTTATCAAGAATATGGCTGAGGAACATAGAAAGCTGACCAGCCGAGTTCAGGGTGTCGAGGGAGTAAAGGGGATTAAAGGTTTGAACTATGAAGATCTATGTAAACAACCTGATGTCGAACTACCCGAGGGATACAAACCTCATAAGTTCGAGATGTTTGATGGCACTAGCGATCCGAGGGTCCATCTGAGGACCTACTGTGATAAGTTGGTTGGCATAGGAAGAGACAAAAGGATCCGCATGAAGCTGTTCATGAGGAGTCTGAAAGGAGACGCATTGTCTTGGTACATCATCTAAGACCCTAAGAAATGGTCCAACTGGATAGGCATGGCAACTGACTTCATGGACAGGTTTAGATTCAATACGGAGAACGCACCAGATGTGTTCTACATCCAAAATTTGAAGAAGAAAGCCATAGAAACCTTTCTCGAGTATGCTACTCATTGGAGGTCGGAAGCTGCTAAAGTCAGACATGTTTAAGAGGAAGAACAGAGGAACATGTTCTTTGTTCGAGCTCAGGATCCACAGTATGATGAACGACTGATGATGGTTGAAGGCCACAAGTTCTCCGACATTATCAAATTGGGAGAGCAGATTGAAGAAGGTATCAAGAGTGGTATGGTTACAAATTTTGAAGCTTTGCAAGCCACTAACAAAGCTTTACAGTCTGGTGGTGTGTCTAAGAAGAGAGATGTGGGAGCTGTAATGGTTGCACAACAAGCCAAATCCCCACCCAAATACCAAGTCTACCCAACGCCTCCCTTCACATATCAGCCAACCCCAAACTACCAAACTGCACCGCCCACATACCAATCTCTACCGCCCACATACCAATCTCCACCCCCACATATCAACCTACACCACATAGATATTCACAACCCGCTCCCATCTACAACACCTATCAATCACCTCCTACCCGCCAAAACTTCCCTAGGCCTCGCCCTAACTTTAATCGCCACCCTCCAAAACAATACACCGCCATAGCCGAGCCTATTGACCAGCTATATGAAAAACTCAAAGCTGCTGGTTACGTTACACCTATCCCTGCTGCCATCCCTGAGAACCCTTATCAGTGGGTTAACCCAAACAAATCTTGTGCATACCATTCTGGCATGAAAAGACACACCATCGAAGAATACCGCTCTCTGAAAGATAAGAGACACACCCTCATTGATAACAAGATTATTGTGGCAAACGATCTCGCTCCAAATGTCCGCAATAACCCTTTACCAGACCATAAAGGTGGAGGTATCCATATGATTGAAGTACATGATGATTGGGATCCCGAGGGGTCAATCGGGTTGATCGCAGAAGGCGATGATCCAAAGAAACCTGCAGTCACTCTCAAATCGATCATAGTACAAATTCATCCATCTGAGAATGCCGAGGTGAATATGTCTATCCCATTTTAGTTTGAAGCAGCACCGCCTGCAAAGGCGAAGACGCTAGTGCCAATTGAAGTTGAGTTTGTATCTCCAGCAAATGCACCAGCACCACTCGAGGTTGCAATCATGCCACCTCTAACCTACACTCCAGTTGAAGTAAGAATGAACACGCCAATTCCAATAGCAATGTCAACCACACCACCTTTCTATTTAGATGCTATCCCTTGGTATTATACGGCCGAGGCGAGAAGGAAAGGTAAAAATAGGTTTGAGGAAGCCATCGCAGCACAGGGTATGACGAGAACTGGTAGAGTCTATACCCTTGGACATTTGGCCGAGTCAAGTAAGCAAGCCGCCAACCGCCCTCCCCTCATTGAAATGGGTTTTGATGATCTTGGAGGAAAATACAGGCTAAGGAGTATTCGATCATCAACCAACTGAACAAGACACCATCACATATATCTATTCTCTCTTCGTTGCAGAATTCTGAGACTCACATAAATGCTTTACTAAAAGTGTTGAGCGAAGAATACATGCCGAACAACATCACCAGTGGAGAAATGGCCAACATGGTGGGCCAGGTACTGGAAAGTCACAAAATTACTTTTCATGAAGACGAGTTACCACCTGAGGGATTGGGACATAACAAAGCACTGCACATCACCGTGCAATGCGAAGATTATTTCATCACGAGGATCTTCATCGACGGAGGTTCCAGTCTTAACATTTGTCCGCTGATAACACTTAAGAAATTGAGTAAAGGGCTACACGGGATGAGAGAGGGAGAAATCAACGTGAAATCCTTCGAACGGGTCTCAAAGAGCTACCATGGGGGAAATCAGTCTATGCTTACAGATGGGACCAACCTGGTTCGAAGTAGACTTCCAAGTAATAGAAGTGCCGGCATCTTACAAATCGCTGTTAGGGTGACCCTAAATCCATTCTGCTGGGGTCGTCGCATCAACACTACATCAGGCGGTGAAATTCAAGTGGAACCACCAAGAGGTAATCAGCCACGGCGACGGTAGCAACCCTATCTACAGTTGCCAGACTATCCCTTTGATTGATGGAAAGAGAAAACTGGGTGGAGGAACTTATCACCATATTGAGCGAGTCAACGCCATTGACAAGGACAAGTGGTGGGATAGTAAAATTGAGAGCATACTAAACTGGAATGGGTACGAACCTGGGAAAGGGTTTGGCAAGAACCTTCAAGGAATCTCCAAACCCATCAAGATCAAGAAACATGGTACTGCTTTCGGTCTGGGATATGCGTACACATGGGAAGAATTCAATATCTGGTCGCCACCTTAGCGCGTTCCTTATTACCCATTGGAGCAGCCGATACCGCATCTGGAGCAGACCTTCCAGCAAGCCGACGTTATTTATGGGTCAGACAAAGAAAAAGCACTCGCTGCACTGAGGAATTTTTTCCTGGAGGATGATGATATAGATTGCTACGTTATTCTTGAGGAGGAGGGGGAGGAAGGTCCTTCCATACAGGCAGTAAGCGAGGGAGCATATCTCAAGAACTGGTCTATCAGGACCACCAGAGCCCGCCGAGCCTCGGGGTAGCAAGGCTAAAAACAAGCATTATTTACTGTTTTATTTACTAAACAATTTTCCCTTTTCTGCATTTTTCAATTCCCGCAATAAGATCTTCAATGTTCAAAACAAGTTATTCAATTTATCAAAGCATTTTCAATTTTTCTTTACGAATCCAATATTTATTGTTACATTTTTCTCTCATTACTTTATCTGTACATCATTACTATTACTTTACTTGATGAACCGATGACTGTGACGTGAAGTGAGACGGCGCTACAAACGGACATTGATTCAGACGAAGACGATATACTCGACAAAATTATTAAAGAGTTCGAAAAATTTAAAAATAGACCTAAGTCCAACTTAGATGAGACTGAGGTTTTCAACCTGGGAGATTCAGAAAACGTCACGCATCAGTATCCATTTGTCACCATCAGAGAAGAAAGAGTACACCGAGTTCCTAAAAGAGTATGAGGACATATTCGCCTGGTCATATAACGACATGACTGGTCTAAGTACGTCCATTGTGGCTCACAATCTGCCGACCAATCCGACATGTCCACTGGTAAAGCAGAAGCTCAGAAAGTTCAAACCTGACATGAGTTTGAAAATCAAAGAAGAAGTTACCAAGCAGATCAACGCTAGAGTTCTCCGGGTGGTTGAATATCCGACATGGTTAGCCAAAAATTGTACCTGTGCCAAAGAAAGACGGGAAGGTCAGAGTCTGTGTCGACTACTGGGATCTCAACCGGGACAGTCCTAAGGATGACTTCCCCTTGCCAAACATACACATTCTAATTGACCATTGCGCCAAGCATGAGCTACAGTCCTTTGTAGATTGCTTCGCTGGATATCATCAAATTTGGATGGATGAGAAGATGCTTAGAAAACAGCGTTCATCACGCCCTGGGGAGTGTACTGTTACAAGATGATGTCGTTCGGTTTAAAGAATGCAGGGCCACCTATATGAGGTCCATGACTACCATATTCCACGACATGATTCACAAAGAGATCGAGGTGTATGTGGACGACGTCATTATCAAATCGAAGAAAGCTGCTGATCACATGGATGATTTAAGGAAGTTCTTCACCAGGTTGAGAAAATATAATCTGAAGCTGAACCCTGCAAAGTGTGCATTCGGGGTTCCTGTTGGGAAGTTGTTGGGATTCATTGTTAGCCGTCGGGGAATAGAATTGGATCTATCAAAGGTCAAAGCCATTCAAGAACTACCACTGCCAAGAAACAAGAGAGATGTTATGAGCTTCTTGGGGAGGCTAAATTACATCAGCCAATTCATAGCACAATCTACAGTCATCTGTGAGCTGATCTTCAAAATGTTAAAGAAGGACGCTGCGACTAAGTGGACCGGGGATTGTCAAAAAGCTTTCGACAGAATCAAGGAGTATCTATCCACACCGCCGGTCTTGCTACCACCTGAGCCAAGTAGACCCCTGTTACTCTACCTTGCCATACTAGATGGAGCTTTTGGTTGCGTTCTGGGGCAACATGACGAAACAGGAAGGAAGGACCAAGCTATTTATTATCTCAGTAAGAAGTTCACTCCATATGAGGCCCGGTATTCTTTGCTGGAATGCACTTGCTGCGCTTTGACTTGGGTCGCTCAAAAGTTGAGGCACTACTTCTGTGCCTACACAACATATCTCATATCAATGATGGATACATTGAAATACATCTTTCAGACACCCATGCCCACTGGCAAGCTAGCCAAGTGGCAAATCCTGCTGAGTGAGTTTGACATCATTTATATGACTCAAAAAGCGGTCAAGGGACAAGCATTAGCAGACCATCTTGTTGAGAATCCAGTGGACGGAGAATACAAACCCCTGAAAACGTATTTTCCTGATGAAGAAGTATCATTCGTAGGAGAAAACATTGCAGAATCCTACGACGGTTGGAGGATGTTCTTTGATGGCGCAACAAACTTCAAAAGAGTCGGTATCGGAGCAGTCTTAATATCGGAAACAGGTCAGCATTATCCAGTATCCGCCAAACTCAGATTTCCTTGCACCAACAACATGGCAGAATATGAGGCTTGTATCTTAGGGCTTAACATGGCCATCGACATGAACGTCCAGGAGCAGTTAGTGATAGGTGACTCAGACTTATTGGTACATCAAGTACAAGGAGAATGGGAAACCAAAAATTCCAAGATACTACCCTATCTACATCACGTTCAAGATTTGAGAAAGAGGTTCACAAAGGTAGAGTTCCGACATTTCCCCAGAATCCAGAACGAGTTCGCCGATGCTCTGGCTACCTTGTCCTCTATGATTCAGCATCCAGACAAAACTTTCATTGACCCCATTCTCATGAAAATTCATAATCAGCCGGCCTACTGTGCCCATGTCGAAGAAGAAGCGGATGGGAATCCTTAGTTCCATGACGTCAAGGAATACTTGGCAAAAGGAGAATACCTAGAACTTGCAAACGCCACTCAGAAGCGCACACTTCAGAGATTGTCTAACAATTTCTTTCACAGCGGAGGAATTCTTTATAGGAGGACTCCTGATTTGGGGTTATTAAGGTGCATCGACACAAAAGAAGCATCAAAACTATTGGAAGAAATTCATGCTGGGACTTGCGGTCCACATATGAACGGTTTTGTATTAGCGAAGAAGATACTCCGAGCTGGTTATTTCTGGATGACCATGGAAACAGACTGCATCCAGCACGTCCGGAAATGCCACCGCTCTCAGATACATAGAGATATGATGAAGGTACCTCCGAGTGAGCTTAATGCAACAAGTTCACCATGGCCGTTCGCCGCCTGGGGCATGGACGTCATTGGACCTATCGAGCCTTCCACCTCAAACAGACACAGGTTTATTTTGGTTACCATTGATTACTTTACTAAATGGGTCGAAGCAGCCTCTTACAAAGCAGTTACCAAGAAAGTCGTGGCCGACTTTGTCCGTGACCGCATTGTTTGTCGGTTCGGAGTTCTAGAGTCAATCATCACCGACAATGGTTCTAATCTCAACAGTGACTTGATGAAATCCATGTGTGAAACATTCAAGATCAAACAAAAAAACTCCACAGCTTACAGGCCTTAGATGAACGGAGCTGTAGAAGTCGCTAACAAAAACATCAAGAATATACTAAGGAAGATGATAGAAAGGAACAAGCAATGGCATGAGAAGTTATCATTCGCCTTACTAGGATATCGCGCCACAGTCCGCACATCAACCAGGGAAAACCCCTACATGCTGGTTTATGGTACAAAGGTTGTTATTCCTGCCGAGGTTGAGATTTCATCTCTGAGAATTATACAAGAAGCTGAGCTCAGCGACGCAGAATGGGTAAGGAGCCGTTATGAGACACTAGCCTGTTGCACCCCCTTTTTCTATCGCACGGGTTAGGTACGGAGAGATCGGGTTAAGACATTATGGAAAACGCCTTTAAAAGAAAAGGAAGAGTCGCCACCTAACGATTTAACGGTGCATTAGGGCACCTAAAGTTGATAACTCGTAGACTAGTTTGCATTACCAGAGAACGGGTAAGGGCTTGATATTATCCCAAAGGGAAGGAGTTAGGCACCCCTTATAATCCACAACTGTGGGTCCCAGCCAATAAGTTTTGTGAATTTGGACGGCGAGCAAGTAACAAATAAGGTTCACATATGAGGGGATTTAAAACAAGTATGAAAATCTTTAAAGGCTTTGAATAACATAAAACATTTGAAAAGAGTTGTCCTAGGTTTAAAGTAATACGGATCAATTCAATGCAATACCCAATATGTCACACCTCGGGGAGGCGGCTACACGTGGTATTAGCGCACCGGTCATCATATCCGTATTCTACCCTTCCCACCCCGTAAAGGTCATTTAAAATGCGTGTGTTGGTCACGAATGCTTATTGCATGCCGTTACCCAT
Organism: Nicotiana undulata; assembly: GCA_005239495.1. Lineage (NCBI taxonomy): Eukaryota > Viridiplantae > Streptophyta > Magnoliopsida > Solanales > Solanaceae > Nicotiana > Nicotiana undulata. The sequence continues at coordinate 25,778 of ML294022.1, forward strand.
CTCATTTTATAAGTCCTGGAGGGTTATTAGGACTACTAACCTACCGAGGCGGGGACTAGGCTGACTCAGGTGTAAAGGATAAAATACTAGGCGACAGTGCAAAACAAGTAGAACACATGTAGTGGGATCACATAGGGAAAGTAATAGGCTCATAGGTCCCTCCATAATTAAGCACGTAAATGGCACGTCTCAAACACAATTAAAGTCTCACGGAAAAGTTTGAAGACAAGGGAGTTTTGGTAAAAGAGAAGTAGTTTAGGTTCAAATCTGAACGAGTTAAAACCGAAGTATTTAAAACACTAATTGCAGGAATACAGGTAGGCAAGCCTTAGGTTTAACACGTAATTGAATCAAATCTACCAGACCTCTATTAATCTGCCCTTTGTAAATTCATAAACTTTGATGTTCCTGCCCCTTTCCGAGAAATCTGTTCTGTTTGTCTAACTCCTGTATTTCGCTTGAAAAACAACTCTTAATCAGTGCACTTTCTTGTTCCTCAATCACTGATTTCTGACTTCTGATCTAGCTCCAAACTGTTAAGTTTTAAATCTGCTGTATTACTCCTAAAGTCTTTGCTGAACTATTTTTTTTAAGCAGTCTTACAAATTACTGAATTTGCAGTCCATTACTGGATTTTCGAATTTCAAATAACTAATGTACCTTTGCTCAATTTGCTGCTTTCCAAAAGTGTTCTGAGTAATTGTATGCTCCTGAGTTAAAAATGCTTTTGAAGGCGTCTTAAGATTTGCCTTATTGTTTTAAGGGTGACATACATGCTCAGACTCTGATTTTAAACATGTTTGCAGAAAAGTTTGTTTTAAACGAATTGGCCAGATTTTATTAGATTAAGCATGCTAAGTAGTGGTTTAGCGATTGAAACTCGAACAAGTATAGCCCTAGCAACAGGATATCTAATGCACAAAGGGTTCCTAATAGCATGGTTTCTAGAATGCCATGAATATGAAAAATGACAGTTTATTTGTTCATTATTAATTGATTAGGATCATGAGAGGAATGAATGACATGCTGAAAGTGAAAGACCTAAAAAACAGGATTTCTAAGATATGCAGTGCATGTCCTAAACAGGTTGTTCTATTGCACAAATAGGTAAATAAATTCTATGAACATGTTCTCTACCCATTATGGAAGCTAAACATGCATATTCCGCTACCCATTTCACTATATAGCCCCAACGGTCTGTTTACAAGTTATTACAGCCCAAATATCAAATGAATTACAGTAATTGAAAGAAAACAAGAAGTTACTCTATTGGGAGCCTTCACATAGGCCCGATCTTCCAGCCTCACCCCTGTTGATCCTCACAGCCTTATCCATCCTGGGTACGGCAAACCTTCCAAAGGACCTAAATGGGGGCCCTGGCCAATACCAGCACCTAGGAATGCCGGCAGTTACACAAGTGCAATGTAGAGTGCCCTACATTAGTTTCTCAAGGTTCAAAGGGAACTCATGATCCCCTAAGCGATGCTCACACTGGGGAGGGTAGAACCTAATGGTCTAGGAATTGTGAAAGTTCTTTTGAAAAGGAGTTTTGAGTTTGAAAAGAATTTTTGAAGTCACATAGTTGTCACAAACATCATAGATTAATAGAGTCAAGATTGTATAACATTCAGGTGACATGAGAAGGAGACACTGATCTGTAGCATGATAAGTTAAATAGAGAATAAGAACATACAAGAAGCATCAGTCATATTGATCATATAGACAAACAGGGGTCAAACAAGGTTGTGGAAAATCATACAAGATAAAACAGGAGGCATCTCATACAAAAGGGGAGGGGAAATCATAGCAGGGACATAAAACATATTAGATTAAGAGACGAGGCAATGCAGTAGGAGAATACTGATTACCAAAGACTTGAATAGCTATAGGGAATCATATGAGAAAAGCAGGATAAGAAAAGGGGAAAGGGCATCACATAAAGTCATGGTAATTACATGGTAGACAGTAGAACAACAAGATGAAGCACAAAAGGAACAATAAGTAGATGAACAAGAATTGAAACATATTGTACAAAGTACTAAAATGCTTAAATCAGAAACATACCAGTTGAGTAGCAGATAGAAAATAGCACAGCAATATCAGTGTGCAGGACAAAGAGCAGCAGAAGACAATATGCAGTATGAGAGAGCAACAGTAGCAGACAATGTGTAGGGACTACTCAGCCTTAGCTTTAAGCTGACTGAGTAGTCAATAATAGATGCAAAGAGAAAAATATAGATGTATATGAAAGCACAGAAGAGTTTAGAGCAGTATTACTCAGTGCTTTGTGTGTGAATTTCAGTGTGAGTGTCTTAGTGAATTTTAAGTATGTGAAACTCAGTCTATGAGTCCGTGTCTTTCCAAAGAGTGAAGACAAGTCTTTATATAGCTTTGAAAATCGAATAGCACATAGAAAATTATGGTAGTAGCAATCAATCAATATCAATTAAAGATAACTGGACTCCTTTAATTAAGGAATCTAATTCAAACGACATGGTCAAGGTAAAATAAGGCAAAGAAATCAGTCCAATAGGACTGATTCTCTCAAAATAGGACAAGGAAGTTATATGGTGCACAAATAAAGCCAAATACATAGTGAGTAATTAAGGAATGATGCAGTAATATTACATTAAGAAATAAAAATAGGGTATCTGCTTAAAAATCAATTAAGAAGATCTTGAAATCACAGGGAATCCGGAATAGTAAAAGAAAGCATCACATAAACATGGAAGGAATTCAAAAATTGGTACAACATTATAAAAGGAAAATACACAATTGTGTATTTAAGGAAAATATCACATAGATATAACAGGAATTCGAAACTGGTACATCATTGTAAAAGGAAAATGCACAATTGTGTTATTTAAGGAAAATATCACGAGAAATCAGCAAGTAAAATAATCAGTAAGGTAAATGGTTGAACTTAATAAGTATTTAAACAACAACACTGATAAATATAAGGGATGTTCATAGAACAGCAGGAGGATTAGAGATGATAGCACTGAATCGAACAAGAACAAACGAGTACACATAAAAAAGATCAATAGAGTATTAGGGTTTCATCAATAGCAGTTCGAACAACAATAAATCACGAAATAATTACTTAAACATGATACAGATAACTAAAACCAAGAATAAATCATTTTAAAGACAAGGTTAAGAACCCTAGTGTTGAAATCACTAAAAGAAAAGGTTTTTCCGAAAAAAACCATGGGAAAATATCATAATAATGTAAGAATGTAAGAAGACATTAAAAAAAAATAAAAAATCCATATGATTAGGGTTTCGTGAAACCCGTAAAAGAGGGAAATCCTCAGATATGGCATAGATTAGGCCGGAAAAATGTAAACTTACTCAAATAGCCGGGGTTTGGCCGGAAAGTGGCAAGAGGCTCAACGGAGGCAAGCAGACTGCTCTAGGCTCGTCTTGAAGAACTCAGGCGTCACTGAGCGAGTAAGAGGTGAGTAGATGACCAAGAAGTAGTTAGGAGCCATGGATTCCGGTGAGAGAACCAGCCTGAGAGGGGAACAAACCTCCATCAAAGGGGAGACTTCTAGAGAGTAACTGAGAGAGATAGAGTGATGAGAGAAGAAAGGCCGCGAAGGAAAATGAACCGATGAGGAGGGGTTAGGTTAGGATATTTATGGTAGGAATCGATCTGGGTCGTTGATCATATTTGATCAACGACTCAGATTAAAGTAGGGGTTGGGCCGGGTTGGTTTTGGATTGGGCTGGGTAGTTTGATTGAAATTTGGGTTGGGTAATTGGGTTCAATTGTGTCTAGTTTTTAAATAAGGTAGGCTAGTTGTTAACTACCCAATAGAAAATAGGTAATTACTTAATTAAAATACCTAATAAATTAAAAAGATGAAATTGAGTTAAAAATAAGTAAAATTACAATATTTAAACAATATAAAAATGTAAGAAACATGAATTTCGAATTTTAAAGGTATACAATGACTAATTAGGCCATAATTTCAAAAAAAATGATTGTAATTGAAATTAAATAGTACTCAATTGGCCAATTTACGAAATAATTGAAATTTAATAAGTAAAAAGTGATTATAAATAACATATTAAATTGGAAAATATTTTGAGATTTATTTAGAGCATAATTTATGAATTATAAAAATATGAAAATAGTAAATAAATAGGAAATAATTTAGTAAAATAGGGAAAAATACTCATTATTACAAAGAATGATTTTGAAAAACTATATGCAAGTTTAAAATAATTTTGAGGAAAAATTGGGTATCAACATAGCCCTCATAGACGGAAAGAGAATGAACACAGCTTGTCATGGTCAACTCTACCAGAACTGAATGTCCAGAGCCTTCAACAAGAAAGTCAAGCCAAGACGATTCACACCAGGGCAGCTGGTGCTAAAGAAAATCTTTCCTCATCAAGACGAAGGGAAATTTTCTCCCAACTGGCAGGGTCCGTATCTGGTTCACAGAGTATTGACAGGAGGAGCACTCATACTTGCAGAAATGGATGGAGAAGTTTGGCCAAAACCAATCAATTCAGATGCAGTCAAACGCTACTATGTGTAATTCCTTATGCTTTGGTCAACAATGTAAATTGAACTACGCCTGATCTGATTCCCGTTTAAGAGAGGATACGTAGGCAGCCCTATGGGTTCGGTCACAATTCAATGAAAATTTCTTTTTCCCCACGAATGGAAACTAGGGCAGAATTTTGAGGAGGATCCTCAAAATTCTGAAGCAAGTTCAGCCAATCGCCACACGAGCAACAGGCAGAAGTATCCACCCATCAACAGGGGCAGGATTTAAGGAAGACCCTCAAAATTCTGTGGCAGGAGAGGTTGCAATGTCTCGGACACCGTCCTGCTATTTTATATTATATGCTTATATCATATCTTTACAAAATCATTCATATTTATTTTTTTTTATTTTTTTTAACTTAAACAAATTGTTTAGCAAATTCTACCCCAGTGATACAGACAGTACCATCACGAGCAAGTGAGCAAGTCAAGTAAAGCCAACGGGAATGCGAACTAACCTTTCGCTTTACAGAACTCACGATATTTTCTTTGGATGCAGGCAAAAAAATCGAAAAGGCCCCAAAACATATTACCCTCTCGAAGAACACATATTGCTCAAAGACACACTACTCAAGCTCGTTGCACACGCCGACATTTATTATCATCGCAAACAGTGCTTCACTTATCGCAATACTCACAAAAAGCATATCGCCGCAATTTATCACCAGCTAAGAACTCCTATCTGCATTTTATTTGCTGCCCTTGCACTGCATAAGGCTACCATTATGACTTCCAAGGTTAAACGCTACCTCCATCCGCATATGCATTGTATAAGGCTACCATTCTGACTTCAGAGGTTAAACGCTACCTCCATCTGCATCTGCATTGGATAAGGCTACCATCCTGCCTTCGGAGACTAAACGCTGTCTCCATCTGCATTTTCTCTTCTGCATAAGGCTACCATTCTGCCTTCCGAGGTTAAACGTTACCTCCATCTGCATTTCATCTTCTGCATAAGGCTACCATTCTGCCTTCCGAGGTTAAACGCTGCCTCCATCTGCATTTCATCTTTTGTATAAGGCTTTTATTCTGCCTTTTGAGGTTAAAAGCTACCTCCATCTGCATTTCATCTTCTGCATAAGGCTACCATTCTGCCTTCCGAGGTTAAACGCTACCTCCATATGCATTTATCTTCCGAGGCTAAATGCTGCCTCCCCTTTAATTTTCGAAACTGTCTTCGTCTCTGTCATTATTTATTTCATTTCTTTCGGGTTAAGCTCTGCCCTTTTTAATTCGCAAGACTAAGCTCTGTCTTGTTAAGCATCATACTATTGCATTTTCATGGGCTGAAATATCGCCAACCTATCCAAAGGCGTCATCGTTCGGAGGCACCATCTTCATGGTCCGAGAACATCATTTCATGGTCTGAGGATCTCTTTTACCAGCTTGCATATCATTATTCAAAGGCATCATAGTTCGGAGGCACCATACTTATGGCTCGAGAATATAATTTCATAGCCTGTGAATCCCGCATCAAGCGACTCATGGCCAAGGACATCATGGTCTAAGGACGTCATCCTCAATCGTCCAAAGACGACACACATAGTCCAATGGGAATCTGCATCATGTTTAAATCACGCACAATATATGCTTGTTATTCATTTGCAGGAAATCCGACAAAAAACAGCCAGCCAGGCAGGAGCGGACTGCTCCAGTTCTTCTAACTACCCCATAAACAATTTTTGCTCACCTTGCTTTGCACCTTGCGTCCGTCCTTATAAAACGTCACCGGTATACTTCGCCAATGGGTCCTGAACTACATACGACCTGATTCCTGTAAAACCAGGGATATGTAGGCAGCTCAGAAGCCAGGGTGCGGCCTAAATCTTTCATACTATTTCCACTCGGTCAAAATTGGCCATCATATCTTACCCGACAACTCTTTCATCCTTTCCGGGTAAAGAGGGGCAACTGTTGATACCCAATTTTTCCTCAAATTATTTTCAAATTTGCATATATACTTTCAAAGTCACTCTCTATAGTAATTGATATTTTCCATATCTTTATCAAATTATTTTCCTATTTATTTAATATTTTATGTTCCATAATTATTCATAATTATGCATAAATGATGTTATAAATTATTTCAAATCATTTTCTTACTCAATGTGTTATTTATATCCTATTTTTAATTTCCTTAAGATTTAATCATTTCACAAATTAGCCAATATTGACATTATTTAGTTAATTTCAGCAATTTTTGCAAATATAGCACAAATATGCATTTATACCATTTTTTAAATAAATAACTAATCTTTTTTATATTTTTATAGTAGTTAATTACCTCAATTTCATTTATTTGGTTTTAATTTCATTTTTTGCACAATTACTAGCTATTTTAATTAATCAATTATCCTATTTAAATTGGGTATTTAACATTTAGCCTATTTCTATTTAAATTCTAGCCAAATTCTAAACCTAACCCCACCGGACCATTTAGCCCAATTAACCCAGCCCAACTAAATAATCCTACCCGGCCCAACCCTGCGTTTGATCTGAACCGTTGATCACACAAGATCAACGGTCCAGACTTAACTTACCTCGATTAATCCCAACCAACCCCCCACTGACCCCTCATTCTCCCAATCTCATTCTCTCTCTCTATCTCTCTCTGTGACTCTGTAGCTCCCTCGAGAAGTTTCCTTGACTTCTCTCCTCCGATGGGCTCTGTTCACCTTCTCCGACTGGTTCTCTCACCGGAAACTATGGTCCTTCATCACCTCCTGGCTATCTACCTACTTTGCACCGGTCCAGTGATACTCTGGGGCTCTCAGGCGAACCTGGAGCGGTCCAACTCAGCTCCCATGGTCCCATGCCATTTTCCGGGCTCCTCGGCCGTCTGAGTAAGGATTACCACCTGTTCCGGCTTAAGCCGGTGCCATCTTTGAGGTCTTCCTATTTCTATGGGTTCCACGAAACCCTAACCCTATGTCTTTTGATTTATCCTAGATCTACTCTGGATCTATAGTATTACGAAGCTTCTTTCTATGATTTCTCTGAAAACTTTTGTCTTTAAACGATCTTTCAATTTTAAAAACTAGGGTTTCATAAACCTCTTTCAAAACGATCCTTTTTACTTCTATTTTAGTGTCATTATATTATTCTTACTGTGTTTTAACGATTTCTTCAAGTTTCCCTCTTTATCTGATTCATTATATTGAAAACCCCAATTTTGGTCTCGACACTGGATTCTGAGAACTATCCTTGCTTACTTGTTTAATCTAGTTTATTCTCAGGTCTATTATTCATGAGTATGGTCTAGGTTGTTGTGATCTTTTTCCCGTTATGCTTTATGAGTTTTTTTCTCATGCCTATCTTATGTTTACTCCATTATTGATATAAATTTATGGTAACTTCCCTAAGTCAATACTATGCTCGACCCCTGATTGTATGAAATTTTACTCTACTGTGCTTATTAGGGTTTCAATTTGAACTGTCCTTGCCTGTTATCTGTTTATTCCATATAATCCGTGTTAATTTCCTTTAGCTAATGTTATTCTTATTCGAATCCTTGATTCCTTGAGATTGGTATCCTTTACTGATCTTCTATGGTAATACGCCTTACTGATTTTTGACATATGAGTTATCTCTTTCCTTATCATGTGACTGATCTTACTATTAATCGATTCTTACAAACCTTTCCTTAATTACGGTTTTTTCTGAACCTAGCCTTAATTTCCTGCTTTTACCCATGCTATGTTGAAATATTTCCTTATATGTTACATTCCAGTCTTATGGTATCTTGCCTTATTTTGCTACATGTCTATTACCATTTGATTTTGACTCCTTAATTAAAGGGAGTACTGATATTAATGTGATTATAATTGATGTGCACTTCTATAATTTGCTAAACTGTTATTTGTTACCTTATTTGACACCTATCTTTCAAAACTATATATACACACTACTCTTTCATAAACAGTGACGGAATAAGGGAGACTATTCTAAGTTCCCTCTTACACACACACATCCTTTTTTGTCTCTCTTGCTGTTACTTGCAACTCAGTTGGCTGCAAGCCAAAACTGAGTGATTCTATTATTCTATTGCACTACTGCTCTACTGTTCTGTTGCATCTACACACTGCTGCCATACTATTCTTCATTTTACTGCTCGTCACTTTACATTCAACCTTGCATTCAAACTGGTATGTTTTTAGCTTAAGTTTATAGTACCCAAAACAACATGTTCCTGATCGTATTTAGATTCCTTTTATATCTCTCATGCTCTTGTGGTTCTACTGCTTGCCTTGCCATTAGCATGTTTACTTTGTCTCACTATGTTTAGCATGTTTACTTTGTCCATGTGACTTTCCTTTAGTTCAACATGTCTATTATTTTACTTGTAGGATTCACTGTGATTCTGCCTGATTCCTATGAAACTAGCCTACTTGTTTTATATATGTGACTACTCTTCCTCATATTTCAGCATTTTCTTATATGTTTTCATCATGAATCTTCCTGACTCCTAACTACAAGCATGTATTCATAATACTTAGTTGCTATGTGATCCTGAATCTGATGTGTGACTCTATGTGATTCCCCAAATCTAATACTGTTAAACTCTTAGCATGAATACCTTTGTTATGGCTGGAACTATTTGAGTCTTGTGAGACTTCTCTGATGATTAACTAAGATGCCACTATGTTCTCACTACTTGTCCCCAACCCCCTTCCCCTGCTTGTGTTTGCTTCCTGAACTATGTATGCTTTTCTGAGTTATTTCTTTTCCTCCTCAAACTGGTTTTTACAAACTCTTGTGCTGCTCTCTAAAGCTGTCTCTCAAAGTTATTTCAAAAACTACTTTTCAAACTCAACTCTTTTAAGACTATAAGCACATCTCACTACTCTTAGTCTCTAAGTTCAGCCCCCTTCGTGTGAGCACTGCCTTGGGGACCATTTGAGTACCCATTGAACTCTGACACACAAAGCTGGCATTCCACACTACACTTACTCATTCCTGGATAGGGAACTTGGGTGTGAGCACTGCCTGGGATCCTCTGAGGTCCTTAGGAACTCTGACACACCTGGGTTACAAAGGGTCATGGCATATGGCATGTTTTGATATGGATACTTGGGCCTACTGTTAGGCTCCCTATAATGTAACTTCTTAATTTTCTTATTTATTTGTGTAATTTATGCAATGCTGGTATGTAATAATTAATTGTAAAAACAACCCTGGGGTTGGATAGTGAAATGGGAGGGGTTATGCATGCTTAGTATAATTACGGGTAGAGAACATGCTTATAAGGTTTATTTTACCTATGTGTGCAATAGCCACATGTTTAGGAATACCTGCCATACATGCATTAGATACCATGATTTAGGTCTATTTACTTCATCATCTCATCATACTCATCATGTTCGTAGTAAAAGGTTTTTATAATTGCTGCATCATCTTTGCAAAATGCCTCACTTGGAAATGCTGTTCGTAATTAAATAACTATAAAAACAGCTGTTATAAGGTTACTATCTCTGCATGTTCACAATAACTATCTCTAAATATCCTGTTTAGGTTAAATCAAAAGATAACTCGTCTTGTCCGTTCACTATTTTTCTGGAAGACTAATTGGGACGACTAGAGTTTTTTTTGACACACTTAGGCAAGCCTTAGGTATCAATGTTTGTAAAACTGGACACTATTTTCTCTGTGCATAACTTCTCTAATTGCAGATAAGAATTCATATTTTAAAACTGACCAGGTTACTTCTTCTAAAACTCAGTTTTTAATCTGTCCCGCTATTGTATTCACATGTAGCCATCCTGTCTTAAGTTCTGAAATGTAAGACCTCTTTGTGTTTGAGTCGTGCTAATCATGTGTATTGACTTGTGGAGGGATATATGAGCCTCGTATCTGCTTCTGTGTGTGCCCTATTTTTTGCAGTCCTAACTTTTTTATTTGTCGCTTAGAATTTTGCCCTTTTAACCTAGGGGTTCAGCCTAGTACCTACCTTGTAGGAATAGTAGTCCTAACTTCCTCTAGGACTGATAGGACTGGATGGGTAAGAGCACGCATAAGCTTCGTGACCAACACACACTCTAAATACATTCACGGGGTGGGAAGGGTAGAATATGGATATGATGACCGGTGCGCTAATACCCCGTGTAGCTCTGCCTATCGGGTATTGTATTGATGTGATCCATATTACTTTAAACCTAGGACATTTCTTTCTCAAATATTTACTTTTGGTTTCTTTCAATTTTCTAATAAACTTCAATACTTGTTTGAAATCCCCTCTTATATGAGCCTTATTTGTTAAATTCTTAATGTCCGAATTCACGAAAACCATTTGTCCGGGAACCACAGTTGTGGATACTGAGGGGTGCTTAATACCTTCCCCTTGGGATAACTTCAAGCCCTTACCCAATCTCTGGTAATGTAAACTAGTCTTATGAGTGAACTAATATAGGTGCCCTAACGCACCATAAAAATCGTTAGGTGGCGACTCTTCCTTTAACCTTCAAAAGGAGTTTTTCAAAATGTCATAAACCCGATCTCTCCGCTTTTAAGAGGGTAAAAAGGGGGTGAGACAACCGCTTTCTTACAGAAGAACATATTCACGCGGTTTGGAACCCCAGGGGATATCTTTAGTGATGGCGGTTCTCACTTTTTAAAAAAGGCTTTCGCTGGGCTGCTCGAAAAATATGGAGTTAAACACAAGGTGGCCACCCTTTATCATCCTCAGTCAAGCGGTCAGGTTGAAGTCTGCAATAGGGAGATAAAAAACATCCTTGCAAATACTGTTAATGCAAACAGGACAGACTGGTCAAGGAAGCTAGATGACACATTGTGGGCATATCGCACAACATTTAAGACTCCCATTGTAACCTCACCATACCTGTTGGTTTTTGGTAAGGTGTGTCACTTTCCAGTGGAGCTTGAACACAAAGCTATATGGGCATTGAAAAAGTTAAATCTTGACAGGGCCGAAGATGCAAAACTAAGAATGACACAACTCAACAAGATGGAAGAATTCCGTCTTCATGCCTATGGGAGTGCAGCCATGTATAAGGAAAGATGAAGTTTGTTCATGACAAGAAGATTTTGAAGCGGGAATTCAAATCCAGTGACTTGGTCTTACTCTTCAACTCAAGGCTCAAGTTATTTCTTGGCAAACTCAAATCCAAATGGTCTGGCCCGTTCAAAGTTGTGAATGTGTCTCCCTATGGCTCTATTGATTGAGTCTGAGGACGGGACCGAAATTTTCAAAGTAAATGGCCAAAGGGTCAAGCATTACCTTGGTACCAAAGGCAAAAGTCAATTGCTAGAAAAATTCGCACTAAAGTATAGTCCTACACCAGCCCCAACCACTGATTAGCCAAAATGGGGACAACATCGTCGTGAATGGACGTTAAATCAAGTGCTTCTTGGTAGGCAACCCATGTGGGGTAATACTTTTTGGTTAGATTTTAATTTATGTAGGTTTAGTTGTTAGTGTTGAGCAGTTTAGCGTGTGTGTTAGAATGCAGGTGATCGCGTCCAAGCCTACACTACTATTGAGTAGCAAGGATGGTCGATGCAGTTTTACCCAACAAGGTCGAGAGCAATTTCCACAGGGAGTTAATTGATTTGGAATTAGGTATTTATCTAAATCTAGATGCATGTTTTGTTCCTAATTACACTTCCACACATATTGGTGTTGACTCTAATTTTAATTCTATTCTATTGTTTGCAATGATTAAAGCTAAGTACAATATTTTTGATGTTGGTTTTAAAGTGTTTAAAAGGATCAGGGTAGTGACTTCCACCTAGGTGGATATCTAACGGGTATCAAGAATATAGGGCAAGCTTGATTTATTTGGGGTCGTGATATAGCTATCACACCCAAGTACTCACTCTATACCTCTCGGTAGTTTGAGTGATTTTTCCAAATTTGGCTTTCTCAAGTCCAAATAAGTATTCATGCAATCCAAGTGATATTAGCTCAAGTTGGGTATTACTATCTTTAGGTTTAACCCTTTAATTGGGGCTATAAATTTCTTGAGTTCACCCCAATTATTTGTTAGCCTAGTTTTCCTAGACTTAGTCCTCTTTCTCAAGAAGAGACTAAGTCATAAAGGCATGAATCGGTGTTTGCAACCACTAATTCCACAATTCTAGCAAGAACTACGCTAAATATCACTAACCCATAAATATTCAAGCCCTAAAATTTAATACCCATTAAATACTCACACTAGGGTTGGCTCACAACCCTAGGTATGGGTCTAGCTACTCATAGAAATAGCAGAAATCAAAGAAGAAAAGAAGATAAAATTCACAATACTAGATTTAAAGATGAAAATCCTATGTAATAAGGTAAATCTTGTACAAAATTGCCCAAAAGGGAAGTTCCAACCGTCTCACGTGCTCAGCAAATACACAACATAACCTAAAAATGAAAAAACGTTCTGTTTATACTAAGCTAAAATTTCCGAACAAAAATACCCCTACAGAGGTTACGCGGCCGCGTAATTCCGACCGCGGCCGCACTCTTGCTTTCGCGGCCGCGTAATTCTGATCGCGGTCCGCGTTCTTCACTTTTGGAAATGGGTTGGCCATTGTTTCGCGGACCGCATATTTCCACCGCGGTCGCTTAAGAGACTTCCACGGCTGCATAATTCTGACGTGGACCACACTTCTCATTTTTGCTTGAATTGTAAACTCTCTGAACCTCAGCAACTGCGGTGCGCGTAATTCCAATCACGACCGCACATGTATTTTTGCGGCCGAACCTTTCTGATGCGGTCCATGCTCATGTTTTAGCTAAAAAATCCATCTCTGAATCTTCCTTTCGATGACCTAGAAATAGTGCTCGCGACCGCGTTGTAGCTTTCGCGGCCACATAATATTTTTGTGGTCCGCGTTTCACATCTTTTGGCCCAACCTTGGTTTTTGTTCACGTTTTGATTCCTTTATAAGTTTATTATGACTCCTTTGGCTCATTTTGAACAATCCCTGCAAGCAAGCATATTACATTAGTTTCCGGGAATACCTTCATGCATTTTTAGCCCTAAACATAGGTAAAAGAGAGAAATAATAGGTTAAAATCCCTACTTATCAACTCCCCCAAAGTTAAGCTTTTGCTTTCCTCAAACAAATAAGGAAATTCCCACCTCCATAAGAAAAAAGGATATTTTAGCTGGCCTAAGGTGACTCCATCAAACATCAATTCAGACTAACAATTACTCTTAACACAAATGAATTATCAACAACATCATGTTATGACTTTTTGAGTACCATAGTTCTAATGTGACACTAGAGCATCAAGAGTTGACTCAATTCAATAAGGGAGCTCGCTCTAACGCGTAGGTCATTGTGGATACCAAACACCTCCTCCTCTACTCTCCATGAGCAAATCTCACTTTATAGAATGTAACACTCAAAATAAGGATTGTGAAGAAGTGCGCTCATCACTCTGAAAAGAATGACACAAGTACAACTCTAACTACCATAAGCTTGCCCTAGTGTAAATCACCACTAATGTAAGCTCACTCAACATGAAATCATATAGGGCTTTAGCGGGGATGTAATGAAGGATTTTGGATCAAGGTAAGACTTATCGAACTATGATGGTTTCATCTTTCCTTAAGCACTCCATTTTCTCATTTCGGCTCATACTTTCTTGACTCTTTGAGTAACTTTTTTCTTCCTTAAGGGAACTATTGAGACATAGCGTCACTCTTTCTTACTCATGACAATCATTTTTCTCCCTTTTTCATCATTCCATGCCTTTCATATTTGCATTCTTTGAATCCCTTCAACCTACACTTTCTTTTTTGACATATTTCTTTTTGGCTTTTCTCCCTTTTCTTTGCCTTTCCTTTTCATCAATTCTTTTTATTCTTTGAACCTTTTATCACCTTCAAATTCCTCATCTCTCCCCCCAAACTTATGCTTTTGCCAATTGTCCATCATGAATGATAAGGAAAGATTGGGTGCCAAGAGAAGGTCATTATAAAACGGACATAGACATGTAATTTTTGACCCTCCCCGAGATTTTACACATTTTAGCATTTAAATATTTAGTTTGGGTCTAATATTGCTATTTTAACTAGTTTTGGCTCTTTTACTTTATTTTATGACAAAAATTGAAAATTACTAAAATAGTTTAATTTTTCTCTATTTAATTAAGGTATTAGGTATTTTTAGGAAAATATTATTTTTAACCTATTTTTATTTTTAGTATAATCTTTGAAAATATCAATATATATAACTTCATGTCATAATATAGTTTGTTTTAATTAATTTGGAATGATTTCACAATTTCATAGTTATTATTTTAGGAATTAATATTTTTAGTCTAGTAGAGTTAAATGGCCACTTTTAAAGCTAAATTTGGCCCAATTCGGACATAGCCCATAATTCCTAAGCCCATACTCCCTTAACTTAGAAGACCCCTAATCTCTAAAAAACCCTTCAGCACCTAATATACTAGAGGAACCCATAAAAAAAACCCTAGGCTTCACCCTCATCCCTCACCCCTCACCCCTCCACCACCGGCCACCACTGTCGCCGGAAATTCCACAACCACAAACAGATCAGCACCCCACCCATCTCGAACCCTAAACCGCCGCACACTCATAACCCTAGAAACCTAACTCCCACCTCCACCCCAGAATCGGCGTCACTCTCCACTCCCTCCTCAAATTGTTTGCCGCCATTTACCCACATGACAAGAAGAACGGCCACAACCTGCACCCCTGAACCTTGGAAGAACTCTTCATATTCACCCCCTCTCTCTAGCCGTCATGATATCCCTAAGCTTTCTGCCACCGCCCACCAACCTTCAAAGCAGCCGCTGGCCACCAACCCTAACTCCACCATATTCTAGTCACGCCCCACCTTCCAGACCACCAGCCGCCACCTTCTTCTTCCTCAACCTAAGCAAAATCGACACCCATCAATAGCCATGAAATCTTCACGAAATCAACCCTAATAACCAGTAAAAAGCAGCCACAATAGCTCGTTTTCAGTTTGTTTGTCGCCAAGTTTCTGGCGAGCTAAAGGTCCGTCGAGTTCGGTGAGGATTCGGGCAAAGGCTTCTGGTAGAGTTGTTCACGGTTCCGTTGATTAGCATTTTAAAACTGTCAAACCATCTAATTTTAGATTTATTGGCCGTCCATTTCTCACCTTTTATTTCTGTATTTAATGGGTCATATCTAGGTGGCAAATTGCTCTGGCGTATGAATAGAAGGAGTCTGGTTCCCTCCCCCAGCATGAGATCCAGCTGGTCCAGTAGGAAGAAGACCGGCCCGAGCCACACTCTCCACTAAGCGGACTAGAGCGTCCTGAAGCACCGGGGTAGCAATGAACCCCCCGGGGACCTGAGCTGGTCCAATTGGGAATGTCTGAGCAGGAACCTCACCGGCATAGTCTACTTGTGGGTCCTCAACTGGAGCTGCTGCTCTAGCTCTGCCTCGGCCTCTAGCACGCCCTCGGCCCCTCGTAGGAGCTGGAATAGGAGGATCGGGCTGCTGATCGGTCGATGAGGAAGCACGCGTTCTCGCCATCTGCGAGAGAGTAGTTAGAGACTCAATTAGTATTTAGAATTTAATTGGCACAACAGAGAATGAAAGATGTGAAGTTATTCCAAACTTTACAACCTCTGGGGGATAAGTACAGACGTCTCCGTACCGATCCCTCAAACTCTACCAAGTTTGTCCGTGAGTTATGAGACCTAAGCAACCTAGTGCTCTGATACCAACTTGTCACGACCCTAAATCCCATCTTCAGGCCGTGATGTTGCCTAACGTTGAACCCGCTAGACAAGCCAATGTTTGAACTAAATAAACTCATTTACAACTAAGATGCACAAGATAACTCATGCAACGGTGGTCAACAATATGAAAGTTAACTAAGTTCAAAATAGTATAGCAAACTTCAAAAATAAAACCCATAAATATAACCCAGAACAGGTGTCACATACTCACGAACCGTCTACGAGATTAATAAATACAATGGTATGAAAATAAGTACATATGAGTGTCTTTGAAACTATAGAATAAGACAAAACTGGAAGAGAAGGGTAGAAGGTGACGCCAAGGCCCACGAACGTTTGCGGGTCAACCTCGATGTCTCCTGAATGGACTGATGGAATGCTCCCTCTGTCTGTGTCCACCGGGCCCGGCTCCGTAGTCTGCACAACATAAAGAATTGCAGGTGTAGCATCAGTACAACCGACCCCATGTACTGAGTAAGTGCCGAGCCTAACCTAGGCGAAGTAGTGACGAGGCTAGGACCGACAACAATATACATAACTGTGCAATTCTATATAATAACAGGAAAATATCGATGGAAATAAACAAGTAAATACATATACGGGGAGAACATGTTGGGGATAAAAGGGACAACAAATACTAGCATAGTAGAACAAGGTAACAACTGAAATGTGAAAGTAAAAGCAGGAACTTAACGTCTCAGCACAGATAATGAACAACAAAAGGCACGGCATGTCCCCTTGTGCATAATCTCACAATCACTCGGCATGGAATGTCCCCTCGTGGAATAAATAATACACAATCGGCACGGAATGCCCCCTCGTGCAATAAATAATAAACAATCGGCACGACATGTCCCTCGTGCGATAAATAATAAACACTCGGCACGACATGTCCCCTCGTGCAATAAATAATAATTAATCGGCACTGTATGTCCCCGCGTGCGATAAATAATAAACACTCGGCACGTCATGTCCCCTCATGCAATAAATAATAAACAATCGGCATAGCATGTCCCCTCGTGCGATAAATAATAAACACTCGGCACGACATGTCCCCTCGTGCAATAAATAATAAGCAATCGGCACAGCATGTCCCCTCGTGCGATAAATAATAAACACTCGGCACGACATGTCCCCTCGTGCAATAAATAATAAGCAATCGGCACAGCATGTCCCCTCGTGCGATAAATAATATAAAACACAACAATATAATGTGAAAACTAACAATAAAAAATCTCAAGTGTACAGAAATACTCAATAAAATTCTATTGTCCCGGCAAGGAACTCAGCTATAACCAAACTCGCTCAGAAGTGTAATTTCAACAGTAAGAGCCTCAACTTAACAATTAATCAATAATTTCCCACGTCATGAAACAACATCAACGTATCACTTCTATATCACCAATTACTCATAGTACCGAGAATATTAAGAACACGATATGATTCATCACAATTGACCCACGGGCATGCTTGACCACAAAAAATAGGTACTCGTCACCTCACCTATACGTTGGACATGAATTACACATTGCAATAAGACTCCATACCTATTCAATCAAGCTAAGATTAGGCCAAACACTTACCTCGTCTCCAAAATGCAAGTCAAGCCTCAATCACAGCCTTGCCTCTCGAATCCAACTCCGAAACGATAATATCTAGACATAACTGACTTAATAACATCAATAATTACTCAATAACTCAATACATTTTCTATCATTCTTGCAAAAATACCAAAATCTGACCCCGGGCCCGCTTGGTCCAAACTCGAGGTTCGAACCGAAACCCGATAACCCATTCCCCCACGAGCCCGAATATACAATTTGTTTTTAAATCCGACCTCAAAATGAGGTTGAATTCCCCAAAAATTCCATAAGCCTAACTCTACCCAAAAATCCCTAATTTCTACCTTGATTTCATGATTTAAGACCTAGATTCTAGTGTTTGACGAAGGAAAAATGGAAGAAATTAGTGTTTGAATCACTTACCCAAATGGTTATGGAGGAGAACTAGCTTAGGAATCGCCTATGGGGTATTGAAGAAGAAGAAGTTGGTGAAATATGAAAAATCTCGTGTAAGTATTCTGTTTTTGGGGTTAAAAAAATAACTGGGCGAAATTGCCCTATGCGATCGCGGAGAAGGGGTTGTGATCGCATAGGGGTCTTGGTCTTGGTCAATGCAATCGCGGGATGATGGTTGCGATCGCGAAAGTCTACTGGCTTGAGCTCTGCGATCGCGAAGAAGGGAATATGCGATCGCAGAGGGTTTTTACCCGGCTCCCAC
Organism: Nicotiana undulata; assembly: GCA_005239495.1. Lineage (NCBI taxonomy): Eukaryota > Viridiplantae > Streptophyta > Magnoliopsida > Solanales > Solanaceae > Nicotiana > Nicotiana undulata. Next base: position 44,317 of record ML294022.1, read on the forward strand.
CCAGATCACCTACACCCTATGCGATCGCGGAAGAATATATGTGATCGCATAGGGTCACAGTACCCTCCCCCAGTCACTCCTCTATGCGATCGTGACCTTACCTATGCGATCGCATAGAGTAATTTCCCTGACACCAGATACAACACCCTTTACACCAGAGTTTTCTAACTCTTTGCATTCCGATGCCTACCCGAAACTCACCCGAGCCCTCGGGGCTCAAAACCAGTTACACACACAACCTCATAAACATCCTACGGACTTATTCAAAAAATTAAACCACCAAAATACATAAAAAAACAATGAATTAAACTACAAAATCTACAGAATTTTCTCAAACTTCATAAACTTCTAAATTTCCCATTTTTGATCCGAACCACGTCAAACCAAGTCTGTTTCTTACCAAATTTTATAGATAACTCATATAATATATATTGAACCTGTTCCGGGCTCTGGAACCATAATACGGTCCCGGTAACACAGGTTTCACATCAAAGTTCATTTTCGAAAGCCTTTATTAATTTCTGAAAACAATTTTCTTTCAAAATTCATTTCTCGGACTTGGGACCTCGGAATTCAATTCCGGGCATACGCCCAAGTCCCATATTTTCCAACAGACCCTCTGGGACCGTCAAATCACGGGTCCGGGTCCGTTTACAAAAAATGTTGACCAAAGTCAACTTTAATCAATTAATTATTATAAATTCAACTCTTTATCAAGTTTTCACATAAAGGCTTCCTGGCTACGCGCTCGAGCTGCGCACGCACATCGAGGTGAGATTAACAGAGGCTTTCGGGTTCTCGGAACGCAGTTTTAGTCAAATTTACATAGGGTGACCTTTTGGGTCATCACAATCTCCACCTCTAAAACAAACGTTCGTCCTCCAACAGACATAGAAAGGTACCTGAATCGGGAAAAAGGTACGGATATTGGATCCGCATATCGGACTCGGACTCCCAAGTAGCAACCTCAACAGGCTGACCTCTGCACTGAACATGAACCAAAGGATAACTCTTCGATCTCAACTGACGAACCTGCCTAGCTAATATGGCTACCGGTTCCTCCTCGAAAGTCAAATCCTTGTCCAACTGGACGCCGCTGAATTCAAGAACATGAGATGGATCTGCAATATACCTCCGGAGCATAGATACATGAAACACTGGGTGCACAACTAACAAACTAGATGGCAAGGCAAGTCTGTAGGCCACCTCTCCCACCTTATCCAAAATCTCAAATGGACCAATGTACCTGGGGCTCAACTTGCCCTTCTTCCCGAACCTCATCACGCCCTTCATAGGCGACACTCGAAGGAATACCCGGTATCCTACCATAGAGGCTAAATCTCGAACTCTGCGATCTGCATAACTCTTCTGCCTGGACTGAGCGGTATGAAGTCTATCCTGAATAATCTTCACCTTGTCCAAGGCATCCTGGACTAACTCAGAACCCAACAATCTAGCCTCTCCTGGCTCAAACCATCCGACTGGAGACCGACACCGTCTACCGTATCCGTTCGTCTAAGGATGAAATGCTGTGCTCAAACCAATCTGCATGCCCAAATCTCGCTGAAATACTCTCCAGAAATGGGAGGTAAACTGAGTACCTCTATCTGATATAATGGATAAGGGCACACCATGCAATCGAACAATCTCTCCGAAATGAAGTGCGCTGACTTGGTCAGCCTATCTACAACAACCCAAACTGCATCAAACATCCTCTGAGTCCGTGGGAGTCACACTACAAAGTCCATGGTGATACGCTCCCACTTCTACTCAGGAAGCTGAATCTGCTGCATCAAACCATCCGGTCTCTGGTGCTCGTACTAAACCTGCTGACAGTTCAAGCACTAAGCTACATAAGCTACAATATCCTTCTTCATCCTCCGCCACCAATAGTGCTGCCGCAAGTCCTGGTACATCTTTGCGGCGCTCTGATTGATGGAATACCGTGAACTATGGGCCTCCTAAAGAATCAACTCACAAATTCCATCAACATCGGGCACAAAAATACTGCCTTGCATCCTCAGAACTCCCTCATCATCCACTGTGACCTTCTTGGCACCCCCGTGCCGCACCGTATCTCTAAGAGTACATAGATAGCGATCATAATACTGGCTGGCCCGAATACAATCATACAACGAAGAACGGGCCATGGTATGGGCCAACACACTGCCAGTATCAGAAACCTCCAACCTCACAAATTGGTTGGCTAAAGCCTGGACATCCAACGCAAGAGGTCGCTCTCCGTCTGATAAATAAGCAAGACTACCCATACTGGTTGACTTCCGGCTCAAAGCATCGGCTACCATATTGTCCTTCCCCGGATGATAAAGAATGGTAATATCATAATCCTTCAGTAACTCTAACCACCTTCTCTGCCTCATGTACAACTCCTTCTGCTTGAATAGGTATTGCAAACTCTTGTGATCCGTGAACACCTCACATGGTACACCATACAAGTAATGCCTCCAAATCTTCAAGGCATGAACAATCGCTGCTAATTCCAAGTCATGAACTGGATAATTCTTCTCGCGAACCTTCAACTGACGAGAAGCATAGGCTATGACCTTGCCATCCTGCATCAACACTACACCAAGTCCAACTCGTGAAGCATCACAATACACGGTATACGGTCCTGGACCCATGGGCAATACTAACACCGGTGCCGTGGTCAAGGATGTATTGAGCTTCTGAAAGCTCGCCTCACACTCATCCGACCACCTGAACGGGGCACCCTTCTAGGTCAACCTGGTCATCGGGGCTGCTATAGATGAAAAGCCCTCCACAAATCGGTGATAATAACCTGCTAATCCCAAAAAACTTCGAATCTCTGTAGATGAAGCGGGTCTATGCCAATCTCTGACTGTTGAAATCTTCTTGGGATGCACCTGAATACCCTCTGCAGACACAACATGGCCCAGAAATTCCACTGAACTAAACCAGAACTCACACTTAGAAAACTTGACATACAACTGCCTATCCCTCAGAGTCTGGAGGACAACTCGAAGGTGCTGCTCATGCTCCTCTCGGCTACGAGAGTAAATCAAGATATCATCAATAAACACAATCACGAACGCATCCAAATATGGCCTGAACACACAGTTCATCAACTCAATAAAAGAAGCGGGGGTATTTGTCAACCCATATGACATCACCAAGAACTCATAATGCCCATAACGAGTGCGAAAGGCTGTCTTAGTGACATCAGACGCCCTAATCCTCAGCTAATGTAGCACCCTGAAGCTGGTCAAAAAGGTCATCAATCCTCGGCAAAGGATACTTATTCTTAATAGTAACCTTATTTAGTTGTCGGTAGTCAATACACATCCTCATCGAACCATCTTTCTTCTTAACAAACAACACTGGAGCACCCCAAGGAGAAACAATAGGCCTAATGAAGCCTTTATCCAACAAGTCCTACAACTGATCCTTCAACTCCTTTAACTCTGGCGGGGCCATACGATAAGGCAGAGTAGAATGGGCTGAGTGCCCTGAGCCACCTCAATACAAAATTCAATATCCATGTCGGGTGGAATACCCGGTAGGTCATCGGGGAATACCTCTGGAAACTCATGAACCACGGGCATAGTTTCCATAGAAGGAACCTCGGCGCTAGAATCACGAACATAGGCCATATAAGCCAAACAACCATTCTCGACCATACACCGAGCCTTCACATAAGAAATAACTCTACTAGAAGAATGACTAGGAGTCCCTCTCCACTCCAAATGAGGTACTCCTGGTAAGGCTAAGGTCACTATCTTGGCATGACAATCCAGAATAGCATGATATGGAGATAGCCAATCCATCCCCAATATAACATCAATGTCCAGAAGCAAAAGATCAACCCGAGTCTCCATACCACCAATAACTACTAAACAAGCACGGTAGACTCGATCTACCACTATAGAATCACCCACCGGGGTAGACACATACACAGGAGCACTCAGGGAATCACGGGGCATGCTCAAATAAGGGGAAAAATATGAAGACACATAAGAGAAAGTAGAACCCGGATCAAATAACACAGAAGCATCTCGGTTGCAGACTGAAACAATACATGGGATAACTGCATTAGAGGTCTCAGCCTCAGGCCTGGCAGGAATAGCATAACAGTGGGGCGTAGCCCCTCCAACTTGAACATCTCTGGGTCGACCTACTACGGGCTGACCCCTACCGCTCGTGGCCTGTCTTCCACCTCTATGAGTCTGACCCCCACCTCCAGCACCTCGACCACAACCCCTAGCTGGCTGAGGGGCTGAGGGTGCACCTGATGCGGGAACCATGGCACAGGAACCCTAAAACTGAGAACCACCAAAACCTCGGGGGAAAAATTGTCACGACCCCAAATCCTAATAGGTCGTGATGGCGCCTATCGTGGAACTAGGCTAGCCAACCATCACCTTACTGCGCTTTTGTTCAATTATAATAGTTCACAATTAAATAATAAGCAAGCAACCACATCATAATTAATATAATTAAGTATTAGCGTTCCCATATTAACCTAAACAACCTCCCAAGAACTGGAGTCAATAGTCATGAGCATCTAAGAATAAATAAACTAACTCTGCTAAAACTATAATATATGTCTCTGAATCAAATGCTAAGACTAAATAAGGAAGGGAAATGGAGAAGCTGTGGACGCTGGACAGCTACCTCGAAATCCCGCGAAATGTTGTTATCAACTGCGTCAGCTACTGCTGCGAACTAGTACTTGGATCTGTGCACAGAGGCACAGGGAGTCTTTATGGGTACGCCAACTCAGTAGTAATGAAAATAAATCACGGTCTGAGTAATATAATCACACAGAACATGTACAAAATTCCACAAACCAGTAAAACACCAAGTCACTACGTGACATTCATCAAATAATGAGTTCGAAATAAGTTTTCAGAAAAACCTTCGAAACAAGTGCAATATCAGTATATCTC